>JAFVLL020020483.1:0-15815 GCA_021397915.2 Tor tambroides | reverse complement strand
TTTTTTTTTTTTTTTTTTTTTTTTTTTTTTAATAAATAAAAGATCAAAAGGATTAACAATGCAGATTAATTTTCACAGCCGCCTTTGATCATATTTACCAAGGGTGCGGATATTTTTGGCCATGACTATATATTTTTATTTATTTATTTAACTACACACTACTATTCAAAAATTGGGGTCAGACTCAGTAAGATATTTTTAAGAGCTAAAACTTTTATATAGCAAGGATTAATTAATCTGATCAAAAGTGACAGTAATAACTTTCTGTTCATCAGGGAATCCTACAAAATGACCATGGTTGCCAAAAATATAATTTGTAAAAACAGTTCACAATATTAGTGTTTTTACAGTATTTTGAAGTGATTAAATACAGTCTTGGTGAGCATAAGAAACCTCTTTCAAAAAAACTTAAAAAATAAATGTATTATTAAAATATTATTAAATATTAAATAATATTATAATATATATATATATATATATATATATATTAGAAAATTAGTCCTCCCCCCATTTTGATTAGTGTTTTACCTAGATTTTTACCTCATTACTGTATTACAAATACTTTTTCTTATTTTTGATGTGTCAAATTACATGCATATTACATTTCTTGGGGTGTGTGTGGAATGTCACACCCTTTGCCTGTAGTGATTGGCAAATCCTCAGACAGCATGTGGTCTGACTACGTAGAATATGAGTCTATAATTAGTAGTGTGTATACACCTGAAAAATGCAGTTACACCAAAGTTGCTTATGAGAAAACTCTCACACACCCACACTGTCTTCAAATGGCATGCTGAGTAAGAGAATCATAAGTCAGTCCTCTACAGCCGTAAATGCTCACCTCTAGCTCAACTGTTTGTAGTATGCTGAGTGCCAGGCCAGAGATATTACAATGGGAAGAAGATGGACCACTCATAGATAAATGATTAGGAGAAATGTTAAGGTCGTAATATAGTCACAGTAGGAATGAAATTCTGCCTTAGTAGTTAATTTACCCTAGAATGTGCATTAACTGTATATGTCTGAAAATTATTTTATTTTAGTGTTATTTAGTCTAAAGAAAAATGTATAATACCACTTGTAAAATTGTATTGCTTTTTAAAATATATTATTGACATAATTTAGATAAACACTTTTGGATATTTCAGTCTTTATCTTTTCAAGTTCAAGTAGATGTGCTTGTATGCCCATTACCTACATATAAAATACATTAACAAAGAACATTAACAAGAGATTGAACTGACTTGAAGGAACTTTGAACAAGGTCACGAGTTTAGTTCTGAAGACACATAAGTGGTAACATAAGCAGCAGACAACCTAGCTGTGTGTGTGTGTGTGTGTGTGTTAAAAGAAGAAAGCATCCATCCACCGCTGTGATCCTCTGGTTTGGTTGTGGTATGTGGGTCCTCATATTGCTATATGTGACCCTGGACCACAAAACCAGTCTTAAGTCGCTGGGGTATATTTGTAGCAATAGCCAAAAATACACTGCATGGGTCAAAATTATCCTTTTTTTATTTTATGCCAAAAATCATTAGGATATTAAGTAAAGATCATGTTCCATGATGATATTTAGTAAAATTCTTACCATAAATATATCAAAACTTCATTTTTGATTAGTAATATGCATTGCTAAGAACTTCATTTGGACAACTTTAAAGGCGATTTTCTCAGTATTTTGATTTTTTTGCACCCTCAGATTCCAGATTTTCAAATAGTTGTATCTCGGCCAAATGTTGTCCTATCCTAACACACCATACATCCATGGAAAGCTTATTTATTCAGCTTTCCGATGATGTATAAATCTCAATTTCGAAAAATTGACACTTAAGACTGGTTTTGTGGTCCAGGGTCACATATGAAGTCTGAAGAAGTTGAGCGACATGTCCAGAATGTCAGGGATGACTCTTTTATCTTGGGCATAGCTTGAGTGACTTTGCTCCCTGTAATGGATTTAATTTGCAGGGATGACATATGTTTATATAGTTAAGATGTTCCTGATCTTTGGATCATAGTTTATTGCCTTAAAGTGGCCACAGTCCACACTGGCCGATATATGAGCACACTGGTGTGGAAATGCTTATGAAGGTGATAGTAATTACTAATGTGTTTGTTGCACAGCTGGTCCGACCAAAGGCCATTGTTTGTTGTCAAAGATTTTTCTTGTAAATAGTTGATAATAAATTAAATTGCAATTATGCAGTTAATTTCAATATTTAATGAAATCCTATACAGTGTCTTTGCATTTGTATATATGGACGTAGATATAATAGATATTGATATAAATACATATGTAGATACATAAATGTGTATATATTATATAGATAGATAGATAGATACAGTGGGGAAAAAATTATTTTATCTCCTGCTGATTTTGTACGTTTACCCACTGACAAAGAAATGATCAGTGGGTGGTTTAATGGTAGGTTTATTTGAATAGTGAGAGACAGAATAACAACAAAAAATCCAGAAAAACACATTTCAAAAAAGTTATAAATTGATTTGCATTTTAATGAGTCATAAGTATTTGACCCCTTCGCCACACATGACTTAGTACTTGGTGGCAAAACCCTTGTTGGCAATCACAGAGGTCAGATGTTTTTTGTAGTTGGTCACCAGGTTTGCACAAATCTCAGGAGGGATTTTGTCCCACTCCTCTTTGCAGATCCTCTCCTAGTCATTAAGGTTTCGAGGCTGACGTTTGGCAACTTGAACCTTCAGCTCCCTCCACAGATTTTCTGTGGGATTTAGGTCTGGAGACTGGCTAGGCCACTCCTGGACCTTAATGTGCTTCTTCTTGATCCACTCCTTCGTTGCCTTGACTGTGTGTTTTGGGTCATTGTCATGCTGGAATACCCATCCATGACCCATTTTCAATGCCCTGGCTGGCTTCAATGCCCTGGCCCTGACAGTACATGGCCCCGTCCATCGTCCCTTTGATGCGGTGCAGTTGTCCTGTCCCCTTAGCAGAAAAACACCCCCAAAGCATAATGTTTCCACCTCCATGTTTGACGGTGGGGATGGTGTTCTTGGGGTCATAGGCAGCATTCCTCCTCCTCCAAACACGGCGAGTTGAGTTGATGCCAAAGAGCTCGATTTTGGTCTCATCTGACCACAACACTTTCACCCAGTTCTCCTCTGAATCATTGGCAAACTTCAGACGGGCCTGTACATGTGCTTTCTTGAGCAGGGGGAGCTTGCGGGCGCTGCAGGATTTCAGTCCTTCGGCGTAGTGTGTTACCAATTGTTTTCTTGGTGACTATGGTCCCAGCTGCCTTGAGATCATTGACAAGATCCTCCCGTGTAGTTCTGGGCTGATTCCTCACCGTTCTCATGATCATTGAAACTCCACGAGGTGAGATCTTGCATGGAGCCCCAGACCGAGGGAGATTGACAGTAGGGCTGGGCGATATGAGCAAAAATTCATATCTCAGTATTTTTTTGGCTGATTTGCAGTATACGGTATCTCTGTATTTCCACACTTTTGTATTTGGATTAAACAAATAAACAAATAAAGTGAAGTCAACCATATAACATTGCAATCTAAAAACAAAAATAATGCTTTTAAAGTAGAAGTTAAATTTACTAAACTAAAAATGAAAATAATAAAAAAAGCACAGACTAATTGAGTAAAAAGGCTGTTTTGATTACCCCATTACATTCACTTTACAGTTAGTGCTATCATACAAGTACACTTACTTGCAGGTTTAAAATTCTACATGACACATTTATTGTCCAACTACAAATCTTTCAGCAAAATGTATATTTTAGTCAGAATTATTGCGCTTCTATTTCATTGCGTTCTGTCTGTTTGGTGCGCATGTGTGCGGCGGCGCTCGTTCAATGAAGTATGTGAAGTTTAGCGGAGAACCGCAAAGCAGGAGGCTCATGCACTTCTGATAGCAAAATGGAAATATTTCCATGGCTTTCTAACATTTACAGATGGAGAATATACATGTGAAATTTAAGTTATGCATTTAGGAAAACAGCACATCTCAAACACATTAAACAGCACGAGTCTCTGTCAGCGGCACACGCAGCCTTTCTGTCAGAGATGTTTTAAACTGAAACTAAACTATAGGCTTCTGTATCTTACGAATTTTTTTAAAGCCCTTCATATAAAGTTTGTCACGTGTTTAGAACAAATTGTATTATGCACTTTCTCCACAGTAGCTCAGTCTGTGTCCTCCACTGTATTTTAGATGTGCTCGTTTGCAAACTACTGTACAGTATATCGATATAAACGGTATTGCCTCATATCGTATCGCTTATAAAGAACAAACTCGATATACCGCCCAGCCCTATTTGACAGTTATTTTGTGTTTCTTCCATTTGCGAATAATCGCACCAACTGTTGTCACCTTCTCACCAAGCTGCTTGGTGATGGCATAGCCCATTCCTGCCTTGTGTAGGTCTACAATCTTGTCCCTGACATCCTTGGACAGCTCTTTGGTCTTGGCCATGGTGGAGAGTTTGGAATCTGATTGATTGATTGCTTCTGTGGACAGATATCTTTTATACAGGTGACACTCTCGTGCTCCTAATCTCAGCTTCTTATCTGTATAAAAGACACCTGGGAGCCAGAAATCTTGCTGATTGATAGGGGACGAAAAAACCTATTTCACTCATTAAAATGCTAATCAATTTATAACTTTTTTTGAAAATGCGTTTTTCTGGATTGTCTCTCACTGTTCAAATAAACCTACCATTAAAATTATAGACTGATCATTTCTTTGTCAGTGGGCAAATGTACAAAATCAGCAGGGAATCAAATCATTTTTTCCCCACTGTATAGATAGATAGATATTAGCTGTTGTTATATAGTCTGTTTTGACCAGAGACTTCCTCTGTTATTTTCTCTAAGCTCTGTAGCTCAAAATGTGCCATCTCCAACCAAGTGCAAGCTGACGGTGGAGACAGTTGCCATAGCGACAGCTGAGCCAGACAGCTCGTTGCCACGGTGCCGTTTGTGCTTGTGACCTGATTAGATTCCTTACAGGTGGAATGTCTGTGAGATCAGGAGGAAGCTTGATGTGTTGGGTGGGTCTCTCTGCTGCAGGGTCTTGCTTTGGCATTGTTTTCCATCAGATTCTTTTTGTGATATTTTGTGGCAGTGAATTCTATATTTACATTTCATTACATTTATTCAGTACGCAGATGCTTTTATACAAGGTGACTTATAAATGAGCAAGGCAATAAGCAGTTCATCTTAAGAAAGCACTAGCAATTCTAGGATTCAAATATTGTCCAGAAAAGTTTTATTTATTATTTATTTAGTTTTAAATATATTATGTGTGACATAATATATTAGAGTATATTTTATTTACTTCATAGATGAAAATTAGTTAAAATCTCAGGAGTCATTTGTGATGGTCATCAGTTAAAATAAGCTGAAAATTATTATTATTATTATTAACTGGTACTTTTTTCTTTGTACAGTATATAGTCAATATATACAGTGTATAGTTAATAGTAGTACTAGTAGTTTTCATATGAACTATTATTGTCTCTAGATGTGTATTATGTAGTGAGGCTATGAACCTGTTTAGTAGGCTCATAGCCAGACCTGTAGTGCCTACTGAACAGATTAGTGACCAAGGAACCCACATTACTCCTGTGACAATTTCATTTATTACCTTGATCATTTATTTCTTTGTGGAAAATGGGCATCCGATAACCCTTTAACAAACACAAGTTGATATGGTTCTTTAGGGTCTTAATGAAAAGTCTATAACATACTTTGGTTAAAATTTCTCAATGGTAGTGGAAAAAAAACACCCTTTTTTACCCAGGTTCGTAAGCTGCGTACACCACTGGCTTAAAAGAACATATATAAAAGGTCATTTATCCCATTGGCGGTGACTGTTTTAAACCAAATTCTTAAGTGAAGTATATTTTGTGGGTTAGTGTGTGTGTTTAGGCATATACGTACACATATTGTGCCTTGTTTCACATGTTTTTTACTAGGGTAATGTTTGTTTCATGTGTTTTAGAGAGATGTGTGTGTGTATATTGTTTATTGTAAGTTTTATGCCAGTGTCAAATATGAATTTCTGTCCAGAACCTCTGTGCAGACAAAGTAAAGAGCTTAGCCCGCCCCTCTCTTCTGTGAGGTGACGAGCAAACTTTAAACTTCAGCCGCAAAACTTACTAACTAGCACGTATTAGGTAAGGCGATTTGCAAAGATTCATAAAAAAACCCTTATACTCACTTCTTCTGTATGCTGGATCACGATTGATTCGCGCAAACATAGATGCATTTAGGCAAATCTGAGATTGGCGCATTTCCACAAACGAAAGTAACGTTAATCCTCTGCGTCTTCAGTGGCTCAGATGTCAGGAGTAAATGACGACTGCTATATTCAATAATACATCCAACAACAAAACACTTAGGAGACATTAGGCGGCAGTGAAACAATGGTGGACAGCTCTCAGCTCACTCAGGGCGGGTCTAAGGTAAGACGGCCTTGTCAATCAACTATCATGGGAGTGGCCTGTGCAGAACTACGTCATTCTGACAGGAATCTCAGAACAGCCTGATTTGAAAAAAGGGATTTTAAAATAGGGATTTAAAAAAAAAAAAAACACTGGGTGGATTTTTATCATAGAATGGATGTGTACACACACTTCCTACACACATTTATGTTCAAACAACTTGTAAAGTGAATTTTGCATCCGATGACCCCTTTAAAGGGATAGTTGACCTTCAGTTGGTCCTCATTGACTTGCATAGTGTTTTTTTCTCCATACTATGGAAGTCAGTGGGGACCAGCAACTGAAGGTTAACTATCCCTTTAAGGGGTAGTTGTATCCTTGTACATTGATTTCAGAGTTTTTTTATGCTTTACTGTCCGGTTACTGTCATCTCTGCCATAGCTTCCCCTACAGTATTTTCCATGTTCTACTTTACGGCTTCCCTTAAATTAACCTACAGCTGTTTTTGTCTGTCTGCTTTGCATTAAATCTGCATGTCACCTGCAGTGTACAGAGTCCATGAGCCAGCTGTTAGCTTTAGGCAACGGCAAAAGTATTCTACTTTATTTTTTCAGCAGCTCTGGCTGCACATCAAGCCAAAAATAGAAATGGACTGAAGGCCTCAGTGTCACTGTGTGACAGTTATGACTGGTTAGGTCAGTTTGACTGATTATTATGGAAGTGTTCTAGATTAAAAATTTGAGGTTGTTCAGTGAGAAGGGGAAATGTTTGTTTCGTCTGTGTTACATTCCTGCTGTGTTTGTCTTTTCAGGGGGCTTTTGGAGCACTGCAGAAAATCTGTGAGGACTCTGCTGAGATCCTGGACAGTGACATGCTGGACCGACCACTCAACGTGATGATCCCCAAGTTTCTGCAGTTCTTCAAGCACAGTAGCCCCAAGATCAGGTAAGATAAACCTGCTTTCCTTAATGGAGCAAATGTTTGAAACAGTGAGGAATTGTTACTTGTAATTAATTCATTTACACAGGGACTGTCATGATATCAGATAGGGGTAGGCGATAAATATTGTCACCTTCTTCACTTTGTGTTTTTTTTTTTTTTTTTTTTTTTTGCCTTTTCTCTTATATGTTTGGTCTATGGGGCTCTGTATTTGGTACATGTAAACATTGTCACATTCTTTACTTGCATAATAAAAAAAAAAAAAAAAAAAAAAAAAAAAAAAAGGTTGGGGGAGGCGATATGACCAAAATCTTATATCACGATATGAGTAATTTTATTTCACTGTAACGATATATATCACAATATAGTTATTTTTGCTCTTTATGATATAAACATTTTTTATACCATAGAAATTTCATAATTCGTGTCACCAGTGTCAATATCACAAAAAAAGAATACTAGTTTAAAAAAAAAAAAAAAAAAAAAAATTCACTGAACTTCACTTCACCGATTAAATAAGAATAAGAAACAAATTACAAGCGATAGGACAAAAATTTACATAAATGATTTAGTCAAGAGTAGTGAGAAATTTTAACATTAACGTCAGACAGCAGGAATATTAGACTACTGTCACTTTAAGAGCTGCACAGATCCATTATACAAGTCAAGTCAAGTTGAGCTTTATTGTCATTCCGCTACATGTGGGAACATACAGTGGAACGAAATGTTGTGCCTCACAGGACCACGGTGCTACATAAATACAGACATACAACAATGAAGTAAAACACTATAAACCTATACACAACTAACCTACTGACAGATATTGACTAAGTATACTATATATAAATGTTTACCCTATACAAACTAAAGATAAAATATATAAAATAAAAATAAGAAATACAAACTAAACAAACTATACGAATGCTTCACATAAATACTGTACATGTGCAGAGAGAAACATTGTGAGTCAAGCAGCTGGCTGGGGAACAGTACAAGATGAGTTGTTGTGCATGAGCATGTAAACATACATATAATTGCTGAGTCTTTTGTAGGATTGTGTATACACAGCAGTGTGTGAAAAGTGTCTAGTGCGCATAGAGGAGAGTGTGTTACTACATGTGTTTTCTTTCTCAGCTGTTTGCTTTCACTTTGCTTTCACTTTTGACCTTAATTACTGTGTTTATGAGGATACTTGCAAAGATGGGCATTTTTACCCATACAAGTGTATTTAACTGTCTATTTAACTCCTCGAGGCCTAAAAAGTGGCAAAAATAACTCTGTTCAATACTCCCACACTCTATGAGAACCCCCTCTCTGACAGCACTCAGAAACGGTTTCTCAGACAGCACGCGTATATAGCGAAATTAGTTCTCTTTCACTGCTTATTGCATTTCAACAGCTTAAAATCTCTTGTTTTTAAACCACAATGCTTAAAAACACATGCAAACGATAAGTTTTCATGAGCACTTAGCCAGCAAAGTCACATGAGCGTGTAACCGAAATAGAGAAGAAAGTCCAAAATCTCTACCAGTTGACAAATTCCTACCGGTCAATTGTGTCTACTGGAACATTGCCCACCCCTAATATCAGATTTTCACTTTGTTTTCTTTTTGTGTGTGTTTTATCTTTTTTGGCCAATGAATCACACTCAAAATACAAGTGTAGGGAGGTGGAAGGAGAGTTTGTGACCGTAACTGCACAAAATGAACTCACTATTGATCAGGGCTTCCTGCAGACTGGAGTGGTTAACACCCTGTCTTTTTTCAAATTCCAAAAAAGTTCCAACACTGCATCTTGATTTTGTCTGTTATCTCCTCCATCGTTATTTTTGTGGCAGTAGTAGCTGCACGCTGTGTTGTCGTCGACTTTTTCCATTTTAGGATGAGTGGCGATGCAAAACCACTAAACCGCTACTGTGGTCCATTCAGTTTCTAGTGCTGCACTGTTTACAATATAATTGTATGTGTAGTATTAACATTATGTTGATATCTAATTTTAATTATCACGGTTATCGTCAATACCAGTATATTGTGACCACCCTAATGTAGACTACTACTTACTGAGCAGACTTGTTTGATATGTGCGGTGCTTGTTGTCTGTTGTAGGTCTCATGCCATTGCCTGTGTGAACCAGTTCATCATCAGCAGAACACAGGCCCTGATGTTGCACATAGATCCTTTCATTGAGGTACCACCTATAAAACCAGCCACCTTAATAGAATATGTTCACCCAAAAATGAAAAATCTGTTATGATTTACTCACCCTCATTATTCCAGATCCCAGAATTGTGATGCCAGTTTAGAGGAAGAAAAAAAAAAGAAAATGTTTTTTAAAATGTATGGAAATGTCTTTGTGCCGCAGAACCTGTTTGCACTGGCAGGTGATGAAGAGCCCGAAGTGAGGAAGAATGTATGCAGAGCTTTAGTCATGCTCTTGGAAGTCAGATTAGACCGTCTCCTTCCTCACATGCACAACATCATTGAGGTTAGATCACACCTAATGTAACTAAACTCTATTACATGATTGCTGACAGTAAGAACCTTGATCTTGATTTATCTACTGTCTTCTATAACTTAGTAAATGTTTTTTGATAAATGTGGTCAGATCACAGAGAGGCAAGGTGAAGCAACAGCAGCCTCTTGTGGACTCTAACTAGTTTGGTAAAAGTAGACTGGAGAGCCTTATTTATGAAACGCAAGCAAAATTCATTTCCGTACATAAAAAGTATTATGTACATTCAAGGTTTTTTTTGTTGTTGTTGTGAAAATACTTTTTGAACAGTTTGCACAAAAATACGCTCTGTTCATGTTTCATGAATAAAGCCCGATGCTTTTATACTCACAACCCTTTTTCTGTTTTTCAGTACATGTTGCAGAGGACACAAGATCAGGATGAAAATGTCGCTCTGGAGGCCTGTGAATTTTGGCTCACACTTGCCGAGCAGCCTGTGTGTAAGGAGGTTCTGTGTGGACACCTGCCTAAGTGAGCATGTGCAAACACACAGTGTCCTTGTGATTAAAAGAAAAAACCATCAACTCATGTAGATGCATTTAATTATAATACAGTTCAGCAACAGGACAAAGCTGCTTATTTGATTATTATCAGGATCAGTCATGAGTTTTGTTTTCTTTTTTGTCACAGATTGACACCAGTTCTTGTGAATGGAATGAAGTACTCCGAGATTGACATAATCCTGTTGAAGGTCAGTTTCTCTGTCTGGTTCTAAAGGTTCTTTTTTATGTTTTCATATGCCACACTAAACATAAAAAAGTAAAACATAAAACACTAAATAACAACTGTGATTTGAGTTCATACACACAGCAAACATGTGATTTGGTTTCAATGCTCAACCGCATTTAAAAACCCACATTGTCAATTTGTTTGAGATTTGTTTACATTTGTCATATCCAAATTAATAGCTTGTTATTTTCCATATCTCAGCCTGTCTTTTAGAGTGTTTTAAAGGACCTATTTAGCTAAATAAATACAGAAAGCATTTTATCAAGAATACAGAAAGAGGAAAAATACTAATTTTAGGTTTATGCCAAACAAGTTTTGAAAACAGTTGTAAGCTTGTCCAAAAAAAAAAAAAAAAAAAAAATCTCTTAATATGTTAATGATTTCCAGGGTGATGTTGAGGAAGATGAAGCAATCCCAGACAATGAGCAGGACATTCGACCCAGGTTCCATCGCTCACGGACTGTGGCCCAACAGCACGAGGGAGGAGACTCCATTGAGGAAGAGGAGGATGATGAAGATGATTTGGACGATGATGAAACCATCTCAGATTGGAACTTGAGTAAGAAACAGTGTTTAAAAATGACACAGACTCTTTCTTTAAAATGGACATACATTTGCTGTTGTCTTCATAATTTTTTCTGGTGTGCGTAGGGAAATGTTCTGCAGCTGCACTAGATGTCCTGGCGAATGTTTTCAGAGATGATTTGCTGCTGCATATTCTTCCTTTACTGAAAGAACTACTGTTCCATCCAGAGTGGCTTATTAAAGAGTCTGGCATACTTGTACTGGGAGCCATTGCTGAAGGTATTTAAAAATTTCCCGTGAATGCATTATATAGTTCATTCATTGCGTAAGCATTAGCATTCAAAAACTTGGACATAACGCTACAGTTCAAAAGTTTGCAGTTTTGTGTATGAAGTTCATAACAGTGTTTATTTGAAACAGAAATATGTGGTAACATTGTAAAGGCCTTCACTGTCATGTTTAATCAAATTAGAGCATCTTTGCTGAATAAAATAATGAATTTCTCTCAAAATACAAATATATCTTAAAGGAACCGGTTAATATACCTTAGTTTACAGTAGGGCTGGGCGAATAAATCGATAGCGATAATTATCGCGATATAATTTTCCTTGCTAAACGATAACAAGAGTTTGATAAAAGTTTGATACAATGTTTATGCACCAAAAGCGGAACGAAACAGCGCTACTCATTTGAAGTACTGAACACAGACCGTTTATCCGCTCGGCTCAAAGTTCAAATGGCAGCGTAGCACGAGCTTACTAGAGCAGATGTGTCAGAGATTGTCTTAATATTCAAAAATGTGAAGTGTTTGTCATGTTCTGACCATAAAGAGGAGTTTAAAACCACAATAAATGGTCTGGTTTCTACAACTTTCACTTTGGGTCAAAAACCTGTCTTTAAACTTGAAAGAAATAAAAATTTGACATTTATTGTGATAATTATCAATATTGACTGATATGAAAAAAATATCATAAATATGATGCTTTTTTTGGCCATGTCACCCAGCCCTGGTTTACAGTGTTCATGTTACACACATTACGCATTACTATAGTTATTTTAAAAAAATGACACACCAAGTTTTAGTTAATTAGAATTATTATATTAATAAAGAAGGTGTTTTTTAATTATTTTTTTAATGAAGTATTTTCTTTCTTTGCTTTAGGCTGTATGCAGGGGATGATCCCCTACTTGCCAGAGTTGATTCCTCATTTGGTACAGTGTCTGTCTGATAAGAAGGCGTTGGTTCGATCCATCACTTGCTGGACTCTAAGCCGCTACGCACACTGGGTTGTTAGCCAGCCCCCCGACATCTACCTCAAACCGCTCATGACTGAACTGCTCAAACGGATACTTGACAGCAACAAGCGTGTCCAAGAGGCTGCCTGCAGGTGAGTATGCGTCGCATTATTGTGCTGCTGGAAGCATATGTGTATGCATGTGATCTAATTTAAAGAACATTTTGTTACCTGAGGTGTCTTTTTAGCTTTTGGCGTTTAACTCTTTAAGTCTCTGACTCTCATTTTTCGTCCCACAGTGCCTTTGCTACCCTGGAAGAGGAGGCTTGCACTGAGCTGGTACCTTACCTTGCTTATATTTTGGACACGTTGGTTTTTGCTTTCGGTAAATACCAGCACAAGAACCTTCTCATCCTCTATGACGCCATTGGGACTCTGGCCGACTCTGTGGGCCACCATCTCAACAAACCAGTAATTGCACAGTCAAATGCACACAAACACTTTGTGTATCAGGCACATATCTTTATATTACACTAGAGGTAGTTATTAAACCTCATGGAATCTCACAGTATTTATCATGAAGATGAAAAAAAAATAGCTCTCTATCTCACACACAAATATTTGGTTTGGTAATCAATTTTATTTACAATGACCTATTTGTAATTGGTTAAAGTAACTGCAAAATAAATAATGTAATTCTAATTCTAAATCCAAAATTTCTCTGCCTGCCATGTTGGATTTATTTATTTTTTTATTTTTTTTTAAACAGTAACTGGTTGTGTATGTCTAATAAACACATGTATGACTACTGTACATGTGTGCTTTGTGTGCAGGAATATATTCAGATGCTGATGCCTCCATTGATTCAAAAATGGAACCAGCTAAAGGATGAAGATAAAGACCTCTTTCCCTTACTGGAGGTAGTTATCTAACACTCCATTTATATAAATGTATCTACTTTAAAAAAATAATTCTTACTGAAAAAAAAATCTTACTGAACCCAAACTTTTGAACAATAATGTATGTGTGCACAAATAAATAGCCGAGAAAAAAATCTATTTCAGCAGAAGTCACAGGAATTATTAGTAGTGTTTTGAATCCAGCATGTCAGTGTGTGTGCCTGATTATGATTTAAAACAAGATCTTCATCATTCTATGTTCATTCCTCTTTCAGTGTCTCTCATCTGTGGCCACCGCCCTGCAGAGCGGCTTCCTGCCATACTGTGAACCTGTCTACCAACGCTGTGTCAACCTGGTCCAGAAAACACTCGCCCAGGCTGTGGTGAGAAGCCACACAATTGCACACACCCCCTCATCTCTCTGGAAATACTGTCAGCTTAAAAAAATACTAGTGTAAAAAATGTTGCAAAATGAGAAACACTTTAGAATCAAAACAAAGCTTGTTTTATCCATCATAGTAAATATCACATGATCTTTTTCTCTGTATCACAGCACCACCAGACTCAGCCTGAGTTTTATGAAGCTCCTGATAAAGATTTCATGATTGTGGCTCTGGATCTTCTCAGCGGGTTAGCAGAGGGTCTTGGAGGGAACATTGAACAGCTCGTTGCCCGTAGCAACATTCTCACTCTCATGTACCAGTGCATGCAGGTAACTATAGTGCATAGCAAGGCATTGTAGCACCAAGGCATGACATATTTAACCTAATATAATAAAAAATGTTATATTTTAATATTTTAAAATGTAATAAATTCCAGCCATTACTTCAGTCACATGATCCTTCAGAAATCATTCTAATATGCTGATTTGCTGAAAACAAAAAACTTTTGGGTCTGTATCATTGTATGTTTGTGTCAACATGAGTGCCACAGTGAGTATTAGCGGCAGCTGTTTGCCACTGTATCTAGGTAACGACTGAGGTGGAGAAGACGACATCTTCTTTGAATAATGTATTTTATCCCTCTGGATTTACCATTTAGTCTTTACGTGCACAGAACCACATTTGAATTGCAAGAGATGCAAATAATGCAAACTCCAAAAACAATTTATTTGTGGACGAGCAGCTATGAGAAATGTAATGCGACAGTGCTAATCTTTTGATGGTTGTATTTTCTCAGGATAAAATGCCAGAGGTTCGGCAGAGTTCTTTTGCTCTGTTGGGAGATCTGACCAAAGCCTGTTTTCAGCATGTCAAACCTTGCATCGGTATGCAGTTAAATATACTCACTGACACTTTCTCAGTTCGATCCGCCTCTGTTGACCTTCAGGCACTTAAACTTTTCTTTGTTTGTTTGTGCTAATCTCTCCTCTCTAGCTAACTTCATGCCTATCCTAGGCACAAACCTGAACCCAGAGTTGATATCAGTCTGCAATAATGCAACATGGGCCATTGGAGAAATAGCCATTCAAATGGGTGGGAGTTTCATCAACATCTTCAGTTAGTAATTTCACTCATTTCATCATACCTTCAAGGTTAACAAGCTACTTATCTCTCTGCTCAGGTTCTGAGATGCAGCCGTATGTACCGATGGTTTTACAGCAGCTTGTGGAGATCATAAACAGACCCAACACACCCAAGACACTGCTGGAGAATACAGGTACCATCTGAGGGGTGCTAGACCAGGCTGACCCCTCACAAGAGGTTTCCACCCTATCCTTTTCCCAAACTCTCCCGATCCCCATTCCGCAGTGCTTATTAATCTCCATTCAAACTCCAGGAAGTGGACCTTACAAGGTTTGCTAAAGGTTTTAGGATACTTGATGTAAAAATCTTTACCGGTGCGCAGTAATTCTGGGCAACTGGAGAATGAATAAGAATAGGGTCAATTTTATGCTCATTTTTTTTCTATATACAAAGTCAGTGCCCTCAGCATATCCTGTTTTTAAATACGAATATAACAGACCTTGTAACAGTCCAGCTGTGGTACTGACTGAAGTGGATTAATAAAACAGTGAGTTCCATGTTAGCGAGTTGTTCACCGTAATGAGGTTACAAGCATCAGTCAGTGAGATATTATAAACAATGGTGAATGTAAACCAACCTTGAGAGGAATATTAAGACCTGCTGTCTTTGATTTGAACATTTTTACTTGAAGATTTGAACATTAAATAGCCATTTTGTTCCATTTAATTCAGAAAAAAGTCTAAACTCAGATCTAAATCTGTTTTGTGGTGTTTAGATGAATGTATAGCACCTGTACCTCGCAAGTTATTTCCCAGTTACACTCCACTCTGATTGGACTGCTCAAATTAAAGCTGTAGCCTGAGCCGTAATGGCTGCCGACATTGATTTTTTTATTTTTTTTTTTAAATGAGGGTGAAGTGTAATGCTCATAACATACTCCCACAGAAACAAGGGTACTTGTAGATGTGTTCCTGTTTGTCAATTTATTTCTGTTGTTTTAGTTACTTTTCTTTTTCAATGTGAATGCATATCTGCCAATAGATGTTGAATGTTGTTTAGTTAAGGACGGCTAACGT
>JAFVLL020020482.1:0-47217 GCA_021397915.2 Tor tambroides | reverse complement strand
GCCCCTTAAGTTTTTTTTTTTTTTTTTTTCTTTCTCTTTTCAGCTAATCATTACTGAAGGCATGAGGTTTAACAATGTAAAGCGGTCTGTAAATATAATATTGAAAAATTTTGAATGGAGCCACATATGCAATGATTTGAGCTGAATGTTTTCTATTGATATTCTGGATTCGTCTAAACATTGTTTATTTTCAGTATTTGGAATTCAGGGTTTGTATTTGTCTAATCATATTTTCATTATATATATATATATATATATATATATATATATTTTTTTTTTTTTTTTTTTCATATCTTTCCTTTGAACACTGGTTTATTTTAACCACACACTTTGTTACATCAGAACAAAGCAGTTTCTCTGAACCATAAAATATATACGATTACAAATGAGCCTTATACTGGAATGTAACAGTGATGCCAAAATGGGACAAAGATTGTGGAATCCAGTGTGCCTTTGTGAATACACAGTATACAGTTTTGCTTTACTTATTTTGTGCATATCAGTACATAATGCATATTTTTTTTGCTGTTCATGCTTGTCAGATTTTTTTTTTCGGCTATTTCTCACTTTTTTCTTAGATTACAGTGGATTGATTTAGACAGTGTGAATGCTAATTAGTTAGAATCAACACACGATGACAGATTACGTTAATGCCAACAAAAAAGTGTCAATCGCCTCTTCATAATCTGTGTTTGCACCTTTTACCTAGAATTAGCACAATAAATAAAATGAGCCTTACCTAACTCACTTACCTACATTCTCTTTCAAAGTTTACATATTTTCTTTGCAGTATAATAAGCATTTTATGCTGCAAAAAAGTCCCACAGAATATAAACTGCAAACAATATTTTTATAACTTTCTAAGAAAAATGAAAGATCTGTGCCTGCAACATGGGAGAGTTCAGATCATAAAGCAAGCACTTTCATCAGAGAGATTTTAACATTTAAACTGTGAATTTCAAGTAAAAGGATGATGCTTTTCCAGGCTGGTTTTCTCATTCAAGGCATATTTTCAACAAGGCTGTTTTACATCTGTAGAAAATCTACCTGAAATTTACACAGATTTCATAATGTAAAGGTCAAAGGATTGTGCGCCAAAGGAAATTGTACATGTTTGAAGAAAAGTTGCATATAATAAGATATTAGAGACACCTTTCAAATCCAAATTCTTTCCATTTGTGCTTCCCTAGAAAAGAATCTTCTTAGAGGGAAGATCACTACTTTTATGTCTTCTTGGAGCATCTACCCGCATTGCAGCTACTGCAACATTTTCACATGTGGAACACCCCACGCTGTAGCAATTACTCTGTGAACACAAATGACCAAGGGAGCAGTTACTGCCAGAATGCATACACAAATCACCTGCGTGCTTCTCCGAGAGCCTGTAAAATGAGAGCTTGTCAGTTGTGCTGAAATGAGTTGACACGTTGTTGTAATGACAAATATGACAATAAGAAACGGCAAAACATTACACAGGCAATCGGTCTTTCTCGCAGCCCGACAAACAATTTATCATTCTGCTGTAATTGTACAGAAAGAGCTATGGAAAAGAAAAGACTGAACATTGCATTATATTTACTGTGCAGCTCATTTGATGAAGATGGAAAACTCGCCGGCACAGACAAAGATTAAAGAAAGAGCATACATCAGCTTAGTAGGTTAGCCCTTTATTCACTAAGCACTCTGAGGCAGTGCGCCAACGCTTGATCAATAGTGGCCGTGTTGCCTCTTTGATCTCCTCAATGTAAACATTGTAATGTTCTTGTGATTCACGATGAAGATGCATTGCTAACTTGACACTAACTTTATCTTGGGCTTCACTGTAGGTTTCTGGAGGGCCAGATACTGCAGTGAACAGGAGGCAGGCAAAAGGTAGCTGTCTGCTGCCAATAAATCAATGTGCAGCTTTATTACCTGAGAGAACAAAAGGATCCGCAGGGAGATCAATGCCATCAAGAACCACCGACTCACAAACCAGTGGCATTTTGTTGTCCAGGGCCAGGACCGTATCAACATCAATTTATTACTCACACTGTCCTTTCCACTTGATGTAGTTTGTATGAGCACAAATCAATCACGATTTTACATCCGATTAGAATTTACCGTTGAATCGCACCATCGTACTCCCTTTTGCTGTCGATGTTGCAGAACTTTATATGCACACGCTAAACATGATGTTTAATTAGGAACTGTATCAGAATTAAGCAACACCAGAACAGTTAATATTGAGTAAATGATTAATTGAGTAATATTTTGCTTCACCAATGAAAATAGTTCCAACAGTCTCTGATTAACACTAGTGTCATTTCACTCCTGTGTGAATTAAAGGAATAGTTAGCTCAAAAATGAAAATTTGCTGAAAATTGACTCATCTTCAGGCCATCCAAGATGTAGATGACAAATGTGGAGATATTTGGCATCACGTCACTTGCTCATCAATGGATTCTGAGTCTGAACAGTTCTTAAAAACATCACAATAATCAACAATTAATCAACACAACTCCTTCCATTAAAGTCTTGTGAAGTGAAAAGCTGCATGTTTGTAATCAACTAATCCATGGACGTTTTTAATTTCAAAAATGTCGACACGCGCAGATCAAGCACTGTTTACAAGAAAAAACAGTCCAAAATAGTAGAAAGCGATGGTTTTCAGTTAAAACACCTTAATGATGGATTTGTTTCTTACGAACACAGCTTTTCACTTTAGAGAGCATTAATTGATGGACTGGTATTTGCAACCTAGGTTATGGACACATGGACACATATTGTGTTTGGACTCTCATTCTGACGGCACCCATTCACTGCAGAGGGTCCACTGGTGAGTAAGTCATGTAATGCTAAATTTCTCCAAATCTGTTATGATGAAGAACCAAAGTTATCTACATCTTGGATAGCAAATTTTAATTTTTAAGTGAATTATTCTTTCTGAGCAAAACTAGTGTTGTTTCAGTTTCGAATCAATTAGCGTTTGTGAACGAATTGGTTAAGTAAATGATTCAATCACAACAGATAGCCACTTGTTTTGTTCCTATTTTGTAGGAATCAGTTGCATGATTCAAATGACTCACTCAAAAAGCCAGTCACTTGTCTCCACCTACTTCCCACATGAAACATCCCCATAACAGACAGAAAGTATATCTAGAAGTATATATTTTAGACTTTTAAATGTTTATATCTGCTCCAACTTACAGTAGATTTGAGATACTAAAATATTAGTATCTGATATTGTCTAGTTACATCTCTGAAGCATGTTACCATAGCAATATTTACATTTTCACACACCAAAGATTTAAATAGGTAAACATGACTCATTCAAATATCAAATGCAAATACCTAACACTGAATAAACAAGACATTCTCAAGAGTCCAAGGACAGAGAAAAACTAAGTATAAGCTTATAAGCACATAAGGTTAGAGAAATAAATTCTAAAGGTCACTGATCCTAGACACACTGCAGAAATGTATTGCCTCCAAAAACAGCCCTTTTGGGAATCCAGGGCACTCTGCTGGCTGACATAAACAAGTTAAAAAAAACAGAAGAGGACACTGCTGTGCTAAAAGCTGCATGTGGTTTGTTGGACTTGAGAAAATAAGTGACTTTGACAGCCTTCCCGCTTTCAACATTAAAATCCTGCTACATACGCGACACCCCTTCAGGTCTAAATAGATATATATAACTATTCCCAACTTGCACAATTTTCTCTTTAAACTACTTTCTCCACAGAAAGCTAAAATGTTCCTCTCCTGAAGGATTATGTAGTCCTACATTATCCCTCTTGATCACAACAAGTGGAAGCATTCCCTTAGGGGAGGGTCTACACCTGCTTCAAACTGAACTGTTTGATGAGCTTTGCTGTAATGAAGAGTCGGAGGAATTCGAAAATTTGCATCCAGTCCCCAGAATGCAACTACTTCACAAATGAATTAAGCATGATCTACAGAGCCAGGCAGACTACTTATACTTAACGTATATTAATGCACTCAGCATCAAGATGCCTCATGGATTTATCCAGTATGGTTTAAAGCAATTTGCATTTCAACTTCAGGCAAGCATGATCACTGAATCGTTTATAATATGCCAATATATTTGCATTTTCAGTTATTTGAGTTCTCCTGGCACTATGGTTGTGATCTCACCTTCTAGAACCAGACAAATTTCAGGGTGCAAAAGCACAGGAGTTTGATGCCTGATCCATTGTGTTGATCTCAGCGAGTCTTGATCTCCTGGTTCTGGTATCTGAGGAGATGATTATAAGACAAGTTCAACCTGACAGAAACAAATAGGACCCAATCAGTCCCAGCTCACAAGAACCAATCTACGCTGCATTTCAAATTGCCAACGAATTGCTTTTGGGGATCCCTTAGCTGGGTTCTAAATGCGTCTCTTATTAGATAATCCCCTTGTACAGCAAATACTCATCTGGGATTTTTAGTGGTAGAGCGGGAGTCGTTTGTGACCTAACAGGACTAAAGGCACATTGTACAAAAGCCTTTTTTATCACTGTGCCTGTTTGAGACTTCTGTGTCATTGTGCATGTGCATTAGTGTATGAAAATGTGATTCAATTAAGAACTTTGGTTGAGCTGTGAAAGAAAATCGACTTTAAAGGCAAACCCATTAGCCTCACCGAGCATACTATATTTGTGCATATTTTAATGGTAGGTTGGAACAAGAAATGCGTAAACACAATATGTTGATGGCTTTATAAATTCAGTGGAATATCTGCAAAGTCTGTGAGAATACTACAAATGAATAGACAAGTAAATAATATTACAGAACAAAATGTTCTTCTGGAATTTCTGTGACTTACACTCACCACAGAAAGAAATACAAAAGGTCTAAATTGATAACCGATTGTGTTCCCAAATGTAACATCATTTGATGATGACACCACAGGCACTTTGGCACAAAAAGCGCATAATTGTTTATTTCACTGATATTCGGGCTACAGGCTGAATGACATTTCAAAAACACATTTGTTCATTTGTTGTTACACTCAACAGGATACAAGAAGCACATTGTCTTACATCCAGCTTTTCATGAGCTGCTGCAGGCATTCAAATCAAGTAAAGGATAATGTTTTGTGAAAAGATAACCCTAGATTTAATGTGGTATAGACAGAATAAATTATAAAAGAAAATTATGAACCAAAAGGCCTTTGAAAGACTGTTTAAATTACTGATATTACTGATGTTGTTACAAAGATGCCACCAATCATGTACAACTATTGCTGACAGATCAACCACGCTGACTCAACCGTGATGGCTATGAATTATTTTGACATGCAAAAGTTTCATCAAACTTAGAATCTAATATTAGCATTAGGACTGTCAAAGTTAATGTTAGTGTTAGTGTTAACAAATGCAATCAAATGTTTAACACCTTTTTTTATTATTTGTTTAATTTAACGTTATGAATGTTTTATTCTGCTCTGTGTGAAAACTGATCCGTGCTCCATGTTCACAAACACACACAAAAGTCCCTAGAGGAGAATACATTTATCGGTGAAGGGAGAAAGATATTATTTCTGGACAATTTATTCAAAGCTGTTTTCGAACTTTTGAATTGTGGACAGTGATTTCTCATGTTTGTACATGACTCTTTAAAACCTTTCGAATCACTGTTTCAAAGCATAAATCGAAATTGCCATGTCACGTGATTTTAATAAACACTGTTTCAAACCTTGATTTTGAAATTCACATGGCTCTCAGCTAAAGGACATTGATCTGTTGAACCAATATGGTTTTAACTGTTCGAAACACACACTACAAATTAAAAAGGAACACATATATACAGATTCCTAATATATAATGGTATTTGAGGATTTTCTGATTACTGACAAGACTTTCAGTAATACATTTATAATTTGGTTTGTAAACGTTTGTATGTTTTGGCGGAGATTTTGTTACTTCATACTGTTTGGACCAGCAGGGGTCGGCAACATGTGATGCTTCCATTACATTTTGTGAAGCAAGTGGTTGCAGATTAAAGGATTCCAAAAGATATGTTCCTCTAATCACTAAATATAACATTTCTTAACCAGTTCGCTATTAGTTAGAAGTAGCACACACTCGCAAAATAATAAATAATGCATGCCATTGACAGAAAGCAAAAGAAAAGACTATCCTAGTGAATATGTTGACAAACTAACATCTCATTACAAAAGATCTCAACCAAAGCACAACTGGCACTCTTTAGCATGACAGTAACCCCCAAATGCCAAAAATAATAGAACACTACCAGGATTCCTGCCTTTTCATCTTGCTCAAATCACACCTAATTTAAAGAACACCTAATTTTAACAATTCCTCCCCTCATCCAGTTCTGTGCAAAGCATGCTGGGAACTATAAATCTCCTGCTCAGGTTCAGTTAATGGCTAACTAAAATGATTCAGTCCCAACATCTGTTTAACAAATGTAACTGAATTGCACATAATAAATGTTCAAGAACTTTGCTGCACTGTTGCATTCAATTTGTTCAAGCATGAAATGTTACCAGAGTTTGATCCCATTGTAGAAACCATTATAAAATGTATCCACAAATTTGAATAATTTTTCAACGGCATGAATAATAAATGAGAATGCACTTTTAAAGTGTTATTTGCACTGTTGCTTTTGTTGATGTTTTTTATCAAGTTTGGGAACTTGTTTTGTTACTCATAATGATTCATTTAATGCAAAAATAAACCACTGATTGTTACCATTACTGAATGACAGGCTATTATTATTTTATGAACATGAATTTTAAACAAGAAATGAAGACTTAAGATACAAAAGCCACTTCTGTCAAAAATGAGATATGAAAATGCTCTCCTCACATAGTATACGTTCATCAAATACTTTCGCTTCAAATCCCAGCCTCAGCCCATTCAGAAATACTTGTTCGTTGGCAGAAACCCCTAAACGCCACTTCATTTTGCCAGTCCCCAGAACTGATCAGAAGATGCAAATCGAATCATATGATTTCAAGATGAATGACAGCATGCTTATTGTAGAGCTGGCATTTTAACATGTTAAAATAAAATAAAATAAAATAAAATAAAATAAAATAAAAATATTTGACATATATAGGATATATAAGTAAGTAATGTATTTAATGCACCTGCCCCACTCAGACCTGCATAGGTTCTTACATTTCATACATGATGAACCTAATGCATGAAACAACTCACTGCATTATACCTATATGTCCCTAAAATTCAAGATATTTGGGGCAAAATGCTCCTGTATGAGTTTTTGTCTCACATTTATATCATATGGTATAGACACAAGAAACGATTGCAGTAGGCCTATTAGTGCTTATCTATCTATCTATCTATCTATCTATCTATCTATCTATCTATCTATCTATCTATCTATCTATCTATCTATCTATCTATCTATCTATCTGTCTGTCTGTCTGTCTGTCTGTCTGTCTATCTAAATAAGTCACCTAAACACTAAAATTAAAATACAAATCTATGGTTCCACCCTTCATGACGTCATGAAGAGCCATGCTCGAGAAGAGAGAAAAAAAAAAAAAAACTTTCTGAAACTTGTACGAACCTGGAAGGAGTGTATTTGCTACAGAAATACTTTGTTCTACATCCAAATCTTTTTTTTTTAAACTTAGGCCATGTTTAGCATGAAAATCCAGCTCTTTAACAGTGTAAATTCAACATGCATGAAATAACATTAGACACCCCCCCCCCCCTTTAATGAAAAATAATGAGATTGATCATAATTAAATATTTTGATCATTTGACAGCTCTACTAAGAATACTGTTTGTATTGCAATGTAAAAAGCTCTCATTAAATTTATGTCATGCTGTAAAGTAGTGGTCTGCTGAACGGTGTTAAAATGTTCCCATGTGTTGAGTCATTAGCAACTCGCACTCTCAACCTGCACATACGTGTATATTTAGGGAATGTCAACATTAAATCTACAGGGTTGACGGGTGGCAAGAGAGAGTTCATTCTCCTGATGTTGAAACCAACTTTCCAGCTTGTGAAAACCAAAATACTTTTCTTTTTTTCTTCTAATTTGATGCATATTTCTCCATTGCAAATTACGTTAACAGCATAACAAATAAGTTGAAGTGAAATAATGACAGCAGCACTCAAGCTGCATGAACACTTTGCACAGTATAAACCCAGTGATCATGTTATCCATCATGATTTGAGAATCTGCAGAGCATCTTGAGCTTCAATGGAAGCGAGAACATCTCACGTCTGTACAAAGAAGTTAACAAGCTCCGTGTCACAAATATGCTTATTTGGTTAGTGACCTAGAAATAGTGCAGCATCAAAAATGCTTATTCATAACATTTGTTTGTTTTCAGTCTTTCAAAATTCTCAAACCTCACTGTTTACAGTATGATCTTACCAGTTGGCTCACTTTGATTAATTAAACAACACGAGTATCTCTGCATGACATTGATTACATGAGAAAAATACATGAGGAAAGTGTTCCATTTCATGTCGAGTACAAAAAGGTATGAGGCTTTTTAGATTGTTCAAAACAAACCTTCATTTTGTAAATGGAAGTGTGACAATTAGTATGTCTTCATGTATACATTCACAATTATAACTTCAGACTGTTTCATAAAATGTCAAATTTTAATGGCTTTGTTTTTGTTCTTGCTGTCACAGCCCACATTTCCTGTTGATGTTCTACAGCCTGTGCTGAATATGGAAATGGAGCTTTTTTTTTTGGAAGATACAGACTATGATTCACTTTTTCCTTGAATGCAATGTGCAAACATTCATCATCCGGGTTCTGATTTAACATTCTCTTTGAATGTCTCTATGTGTGTGACATATTTAGTCTCTCTTGAGAGCACTGCAATAGCTGCTATGTTGAGTCCAAATGGAAGAGATGGCATGATAGACCCTGGTGCTTTCAGCAATATGACATCTCAATATGTAGGAGAATATACTAAGAACTTTTCATAATAAATTAAAGCAGTGAAACTCAGTAATATATGCACAGTCTGACACTAAATTATGACAGCGAGAATGCTTATTATAGGTGTAGCCCATATTTTTCTCTCTTTAATAGTCAACAAGAACAAATTATGAAAAGAACCTGTCAAAAGTCTTGACATTTTGTGTGTTATGTTTGTAGAAGTGACATAGTCAGACAAATCTCACTTCAATGGGAAAATGGGCTTATAAATCTGCTAAAAGACACAAGACAAGCATCCATTACAGCAAGTGCCAAAGATATAACCATAATTACAGGGATTTAAAGCTTGTGAAAACCAAATCGAATTTTTGCAAAACTGTCTGCAATAGTTTGACTAATGCTGGTTAGCATAGCCCTTTTAGATACAAGAAGTGTATATTTCTCTTGTAATAGACATTTCAGAATTTGCTGTGTATTCTGATGCAATCATTTTTTGTTGCAAAGGATTCAAAAATATGATAATAATGAACAGTGAACTGAAAATATAAAATATAAAGCATATATAGCTACAGTATATATGTTCATGTATAAAGGGCGTGTCTCAGAAAACTACTGTGATAAAGTGTGATATTACAAATTTCCAGTATTGAAGTTATTACATTTATTTCAATTTCCTAATTCAATTTTATATAGCCACTGCACTAAAGCTATTTTTCACACTAATAGTATACGGTTAGATGTATAAGCCTGCAGATGAACAGTTTAAACTGAATTTATTTATACACTCAGAAAAAAAAAAATGCAACTGGGACAGTACCCTAAGGTACAAAAGCTAAAAGGTACACATTTGTGCCTTATTTACCACTAAATGGTACATAACAGTATCATATTAGCAGTTAAAAATACATATTAGTGCTTAAAGTACATATTAGCACCTAAAGTATATATAGTACATTAGTACATAAAGTATAAATATTACTATTACTATATATATATACAAATATTATATACTATAATATATACTTTTTTCTTACATATATAGTACTAGTAAATATTACTAGTACTATAGATAATATATAGCACATATATAGTACATTTTGAAAAAGTATTGCCCCAGTGAGAGTTTTGTAACTTTTTTTTTTCTTTCCCGAGAGTGTATACCACTTTAGCTTCCGTTATTTTTTCTTTAGGCCAAAGAAATACTTCCACCCTGAATTTATGCTGTTGGTTGTGGGAAAAGATGCCACTTGGGACTCAAACAAACAAGCAATACTGGGAGCGTGAGGCAGTGTCATAAAAAATAGGAGCCTACATGGACAACCTCACCAGTTCATATTACTCTCTGATGAGACCATCTTGAAATGTGCTGTTAGTGAGTTTCACAAAAAAACATAAAGATGCTTTTAAAGGGTACAAAAGAGAGCCCTGAAAATAATCAAGAGGAACTCAGTACAGCTCCCTGATTTGCAGGCTCAGAGAAAGCAAACCATTGTGGTGTCGATAACAACAGAGATGTTCCAGACAGATCATCCACGTCACAGGCTCCCACTAACCAAAAGGGAAAGAAACAATGTGACTTTAATTAAGACAAGGAGAAAATGTTTCAACAACTCCATCATTCAAATAGGCTTTTTAATATTATCATTATTTTAATCATTGTGACAGTTAGATTTTATATAAACACTATATCTGTGTGCTTTTTTGTGTTTTCTGTGTTGATTCAGTCACAAAGCAGAAAAAACATCTTACATTCAGCCTTCAAATGGTTTAGCTGTCTCTGCAAATTAAGCTGAAACTACTTTAATATTGGCAGAATTACAGACATCAACTTTAATCTGCATGAAAATGAATGCGTCTTAACAAAACAGTGAAGCTGCAGGTATACGGCAACAAAGCAATGCCCAGCTAAATCATCCAGCATGATGATTGATTGGCAAGTGGAATAATTCAGACTTGCTGCCCAAAAGAAAAAAAAAAGGTCTTTGAAGTGCTTACCTGGGTGATCAGTGTCTGTATGCTATAAGAAACTGCTTGACTTTCATCACTGGAGGTTAGATACTTCCTGTGTGCATGATCTGGGTCCAGAGTCAGGTTTCACAAAGTCATCTAAAGGGAACTTTAAATATATACTGACTCCAAAGGACTGAAAGGGGGTTATTCAGTGCGAGAGGGTTGGCTGATTTTCGTTGGCTCCAAACATAGTGATGCATACACAATTGTCTTTAATGTCAAGTGCTTGTGACACTCAAGACAAATGATGCTCTCAGCTGAGCTGAAGAATATGAGGTTTCCACTGCAGAAGTATAGCAGCCAGCGGCCTGTGACTCAGAAAGACCCCTAATCATCATTACTTTAACCTCTACTCTGATTTAAAACGATCTAGAATTATTTGGCGGCTATCCTTTGTGTACGTTCAGAGCCATCGTAACCTGCAAGCATTAATTATAGGTCCATTAAAGGAAAAAAATAATCAGAAATGTAGTCATTATCCTCTCCTCTCATATTTAGCATGTGAGGGGCGTAACAACCCTTCTGTCTTTATGTCGAAGAACACAAATGCCATCTGTTTATAGGAACTTTAGATACCTGCAGTATTTTCATGTGCCAAAGCAGATTGCATCTGAAACGCAGGATAGGATAATCAGCATGCAGTATGCATTTTCTTTGAAAGAAGATCACCTGAAGGAGTGAAATCTTCTTTATGGCAAGTCTGAATATGTATCACTACACTTTCATCTGCTTTTGCTTAAACAGATTTATTGCTAGAGTGAATTTAAAAACTAAATATGAATGACGCAATAAGATTTATTTTAATTTTGTGTCTTTGTCCCTGATGCAATTTAGGATTGGGATTGTGTGTGACACATTCCAAAAGTGCACAAATGCCTTTTTAGACAACCAATTAATTTTTGATTTCAGTAGGGCAAACTTTTGGCTTAGGCCCAAGCATTACTTTGTCCATAATTAACTCAGCCCTAAGCATGAACAAGGTTGTTTTGAATGTGGAATTTAAGCAGGCTTGCTTTTCCAGGCTTCCTTTGATTGGTGTGGCAAAGCAGTTTTCACGAAACACATTTTTGCATTGTTAAACCGGGGTTTTTTTGAAGTTGAGCTTAATGCAGAATGCTTAACACTTCACACTAAAGAGCTGTTAGAGTCGTGGTTTAAAGTTATAGATTTTTTTCAAGGACAAGTCCATTTTAGTCACTATTAACACATCACCTTTGATTAAAGTTTTTGAATAGGCTTGTAAGCAGTAAGTCAAATGTAAGCCACTTGACCTTTAAGACTGTTAACATTGCTTTTAAATGGATAATCTCTGTATTTAGGATGTATTCTTCTTCATACACTGATCCTTTTTGGTACAAGAGACCAAAGGGATTAAAGGTATAAAGACCCTGATGGTATCATGCATTTATCACTGCCAAAGGCCTTGGTGTCTGCTTTTATGAACACATCCAAAGGACACATCCTTACATAAAAACCTTGCACTCAGAATATAATTAAAGTAAGAATTTTCGTGTTTAAATGCACATTTTGAATTAATGTGCTTTTTTTTTTTTTTTTTTACTTAAATCATTGAATTTATATGTCATATCATATCATACATGGCATATTTGACTGAAGAATCACCAGAAGGGCAGAAGCCCTGATGTTTTCTTTTATACCTCATTTATCTTCAGCTTTTGATACTGTGAGTCTATGTCTAATGAAACATCCGAGTTAATGTTGCAAGTCTAGTGAGTCACTTCATGTTGTTCTTTGACAGAAATCTGACACAAAAGAAAAAAAGAAAAAGACACATGCAGTCTGACTTTTGCTCAATAAACTGAACAGCAGGTGATTTTAAAACAATACATAGAATCCAGCAGGGTTTATCATTACAGCACCTCTCTGTGGCAAAACTCTTGTATAACAAGGTTGAGCTGTTTTTCAGACCTGGATAAACCTTTCTGACTCATTTCAGAATAAACCACCCTCCCCCCATCCCCCTTTTCAAATGTTAATAGCTGCACCCTACAATCTATATATCTACTCAAGTGTATCTTATATAAAGCAGTTCAATGTGACTAAGAAGAAGAAGAGGAGGAATTGTTGCTTCCATTTTATCGATTGTGTTATCACAATGAAAGAGGAAGCTTTTAGGCTGACAGGCCAACTCGCAGCGGAAGTGTTAGGGTGTTAGAAACTCTTAGGCAGGAGGAAGATGGATATGACATTTCTGAGGTGAGCTGAAAACGACATCCCATTAAAAATCATTAAAAAAAAAACCTTACTACCTTTAAGCACACAGCAGCACACTGCTGTTGAAAACCTTTCCTTCTCTCCTGTTTTATTGAGAACATGCAAGCTGTGCTATAATCCCATGACTTAAATTTTGGTAGAGTTCAAGAATTGGAACATTTTTATCTGAACTGTGAGTACTACAATTCTAGCCGCAGAAAGCACCATATAATTTCTTTCCTTTCAACCAAGGACATTTATTAAAATAAATGCATCCCATCAAGGTTGTACTAAATATTAATTGGTGGATTTCACAGCCGCATTTCAAGTGGCAGCGCTGCTCAAAACCCATAACGGAGAGAATGCTGAGGGTGGTCATTCCAGGCCTCCTGTGGTAGGAGAGTGTCTGGCTACATTTTTGGACTCATTAGTTGCACACCATTGCAGAGCCGTGAACTCTCACTCGAGAGGGTCAAGATGAGAAAAGGGTACAATGGATTTTCCTGCAAAGGGAAAAAGAATAGAGATTGTGGTTCTGTGTGACACATGTATTGAATTCTGTGTTGTAGATCTAGTGAGATACGACATTTCTTTCTTTTATATTAGCTGATGAATAAAAGACCTGCTCTAACCCAGCTAACAGGGAACATTCTGAGAACTTGGGTAATGTTCTGAGCAAGTTGTGAACAAGTTGTGAAACTTTCTTCCAGCAGCATTAACAAAATGTTCATTCAAAGCTATGGTCTTTTGTAACATTCTCAAAATGTATACATTTATACATTGTTTATCGTACGTTTTTCTGAAACATTTTAGTTAGACGTTCAACTACATTCAAAAATAAACTCCCACAATGCTTTAAAAATATTAAAATGTTCTAAATGTTCACATAATCAAGAAAATACATTATTATTCATAACTTAATAGGAATGTTAGCAAAACATTCTTAGAATATTTTTTGTTAGCTGGGAAAGATGGCATGGCAATTGATTTAGGATGGTTGGATATCTTTGAATTTCCTTATGCTGTAGTATATTAGTGAGACATTTGTCTTTTGGCATTTTTAGACGTTTTAGAATTCTACCATCCACAGTTGAGTGACCTCAATATGTATCCTGAACTGAGTAATGAGGCCATTGCTGAGTGGTGTGTCTCTGCATTTGCATTGAGTGATGTAGACGTGTTTGTGACTGATGAAGCCCCATACGTCCACCCAGTGGATTCTGGGAGATCACTTTTCATCTCCAGAGTTGAGATATTGCATTGACCTCTGCAGTCTGCAACCCAAGATTACCTTGACATCTGCTGTGTGGGTCTCAGAAAGCTAATTAATCCCTGCTGACCTAAGTTTTCAAGGGACTGTTCCAAAAGTGTCCAACCTCTGACTTCTCCAATTCCCTCTGACTCCACATATCACTCCTCTGAAGTCTGAAATGTATCAGAATGGCGTAAATGTACCGAACCTCATATATAAAATCATCTAGTTATGAATGCAGTGTACAAATTATCATTTTCTGTTGTTACAAGTAGGAGAAATGGTTCACTATCAAGGATAATTAGAGGAAGAATGACTTTCATGAACCATTAGTGGTTCACAAATGTGCGTCTAGTATATAACACCATTCTACTAGCACAGCGTTTCCTGTACTATTATTTAGCAGTGCCACTACAGCACATAGTCTGATTCATCAACTAACAACTGTTATGAACCAGATCTTTGATTCAAAAACACCAATGGAGTGGTTATGAATCTGACTCACTTTAGTTATTTTCATTTTTCACAAACTGTTATGTTTTATGTTGTCATTAAGGATTGTGAGACATAAATTAGTGTAGTAACTTGTTAATATGAAAACAAGTATTCAAAGATTTGTGGATTTTGTTGTAATCAGTAGTCATTCATAAATGAATAAATGAATGAATGAATGAATGATCTCTCCAGAATGAATGAATGAATGAATGAATGAATGAATGAGATTTGCCTTTTTCCACCAACACATTTCTTCCTCAAAAGCATGGGAAATTATTAATGGAACCGTTAAAGAACCAAAACCATTAGGAGGGATCGTTAAAGTTCGTACCATTCCCATCCTTAATTGCAATCCCTGGAGATCCAAATCTCTTATTTTTGATGCTGTTCAGATTAAATTATTAATAGCAAAGTGGCAACATTAAAATAAAGAAAATATAAAATATGCACTCTGTTCTCACAATGTCACCCTTAAAAGTCTCTGAGGGCTTAATGTTGCTAATGATTTTTCTTGCTTGGCATTTTTAATTGTTATTATAGGGCAAACAGAATCTCACCAATATTTTTCAGGGGTCCTTGCAGATTGTGGCAACTCCCAAGGTCATAGATTTATTGCAGGTTTTTGAAAACTGCCAGTATTGAAGGTATTTGCTAATTTATTGCACCTGTTTGTCCAAGTGAAGTCTGCTCTGGGCAAAATTAGTTTTTATCATGATTCCGGTTGTAAGCTGTTCAGAAGGGACCAAAAGCCCCTTCTCGCCTGTCATTTTACACAGTCTAGTGTGTTCAGCTGTTCTGTCTAGGGAAATCATCTGAAAGTTGTCTACATACAAAATGCACCTTTTGAAGCGAGAGGGTGTGATCTTCAGGCAAACATTTGTCTGGCAATCTTATGCTTTGGGAATTGGTTTCATCAAACCAAGAAGAAAAGGTGGAGACTTGGGTCAGAGACAAAATAATGCCCAAAACAGCATCTCTGTGGGGTAAAAGTGTCATTTATTCCAGATTTTCTTGCTGTGTGTGACAAAATGGTTTGTCTTGAAGGAAAACAATTATATTAATTGTTGCACAATGAAGGCCTTTAAAACATGTCACTTTCAGATTAAAGTGAATATTTTTAGACACAGTATTGCCAGTTACTTTATCTATTTTTGTTCCACTAACCAAAATAGTTCCAAACAAGGCACAGCAGAATGGACATTTTTTACAGGCTGTGATAACACATTTATGCAAGGATTAAATATAAATTAAAACAATATATTCTTGAACAACAAGAAGAAGAATGTACATTTATAGCACCATTTACAACAACATTTTTGTAATATTACGTTGAGTTTCAAATACAACTGGTGAGAGAGTGACTGTAAAGATGACATTAGAACATTAAAGCAGTCCCATTAGTTAACTTTAGTGAATGCATTACCTAAAATGTACTTACAGTATTTATTAATTTAACATTAGTTATTCAAACTTAGATCATGTCAGCTCAGATACATTAAATCATATTAACAGATACAACTTTTGATTTTAATGATGTATTAGTAAATGCTGAAGTTAACATTAATTGATATGTAGAAATGCTTTAGAATTATTTTTCATTGTTAGTTTATGTTAACTAATGAATTTAACTAATGTTAACAAATAGAACAAATCTCTTCCTGCACTGTGGTGCGTCTTTCTATTTTGGAAATTCGTGGGAATGCAATAGTGCTAAAAATAGTATTTGCAAGGCTCTTCCATATATCTATAAAAGTATAACAGTGTTTCAAATGAATCGGTTGAGCGAATTATTCAATGACTCACTCATAAAGACAGGCAGTTGCTTTGTTCCCGAATGAATCAATGTTATGAATGAATCAAGCTCAGTAAATGATCAATGACTCACTTATATTGCAGTCACTTGTTGCCACCTACTGGCCTAACTATGTAACACACCAAAAGAGTCACTGATAAATACCCACACTGTCACACAAGTAACAGTGAAAAGTCTCGATGATGATGTACTGTATATCGGCACTATTTTATTTTATTTTATTCACATACATATGAAATCAAATATAATGAAATGAAATCAGATTCCAAAAACAAATGTGAACATAGGCTAAAGCTTCATGCCTGCAGGAAAATGAAAACACCTTTACTCCTGCCCCTAAAATAACTGCCTATATTTCACCATCATTTACTCTATGCTCCTCTGACATCAACATCTAAATCTGTGAGGTGAAAAGGAATGGCTAGCGTACGCTTTCAGCACCTGCTCTACCATTCCATGACCCTGTAATGATCCTCAATACTCTGAGGAAACACATGTAAGCAAGGTCAACCCCTCAACTCCCAGTCTCCACTGTGACCTTTCACCCTTATCCAACTCTTTTCATCATTACATTTCCCAAAAGCTCAATCCTTCTTGCTCTCCCCTTCCCTAACTTTCCCATGATCCCTCCATCTCCCTGCCCTCCACCTCACCCCATTCATTCCCTGCAGCGGTGCTTTCTCCCCCCCAAAGCAAACCTCCTTTCTACTACTTTCATTCTATCACCTGTACTCCATAGCCGCTCTCTGATTAATGGAGCTTTGATCTAGCCCTTCTCAAATGACAGAAGAGAAATTTTCCTTCTGTCATCTATGCCTGCACCTTTCCATTATCTCGCCAGTCGACCTGCCATGTTTACCAGCCCTGACTGCTTCCTTTCACCCACACCAGCCGCAGGCTGCAGGTTTTTACTGTGACACGAATATGTGAGAGGTTAATCTTTCGTAAAGGAAAATTTTTATTTCAGCATTTTCTTAATCCCTATCTGATTTTGCAGATGAGCAGATTCATTTGCATTACATTACTATTAGCCCTGAACCCATTCATGCGTGCGCAAAATGATAATACATGTACCATGGTGACTTAGACTCAGTGTGTTCCTTGCACACTGCTGATCTACTAAATAGGTCATTGCATTGAACAATATTGTATATATACTTTTAACTCTTGTGCTGTACCTAATTTGGTGTTCCCAGTCAAAAATTGCTAGCCTTTTAAAAATTGATCGTAAATCTCTGACTATTATCACCTAATCTTGGATTCAATCTTTTTGTAAACTTGTTTTCTGTCAATTAGAACAGGTATTGTTTTTCTTTTTGGAGATGACTGTTTGTAGTCCTCATTGATCTGAGCTTATGCACCTCAGTTTTTGAGTGAAAAAAGCATTATTTGTGGATATTTTTGGCAATGTTCACATAAAAACTGAGGTCAGATCAATAAAGGCCTACAATCAATCAGTTCCAAAAAGAAATACAAAACCTGAGCTAACTGAAAGTAAACACACTAAAAAAAAATAAAAAAATAAAAAAATAAATAAAAAGAATCTAATATTTGGTAATAATCTTGATAGTAATATCTGTTAATAATTTTGTAGGAATATTTTGTTCCTTTTTGCCCAGGAACAACACAAATAAATTTTCACAAATAAGTTTCAGAGAAAGTACAAAAATTATCACAATTTTTTGGGGGAAGTTGTTATGTTCTGTGGAAGCAATGTCAGTACGTTTTAGTCCAAAGTGATAACATTAAATAGCATTTCAAGAAAAGGAAAATCCTCACTGGAACATAAAGTTTGAAAAAAGAAACACTTTCAATACAAAAGCTGTTAGTCTTCCTTTGCATGCCAGGGTGATCAGTGTGTATGATATTTTGTTTTTATTATTATTATTATTATTATTTGTAATATTATGCACCAGACTCAAGAAATGAGATCAGTGTCAACATGCTATTACAATTACATGCATGAACAGCACTCACTATGAAATGCTTCATGCAATATGCTAATGCCAACATCTACCAGATACAATCACACTGTGCCTTTTATTCTTGAGATATTACGTTTTGAGGCAAAACAGTTCAAATTTCCAATGCTTGCTCCAAATAAAGGTCTTTTTTTTTTGCAGCTTCCAAAACAGCCATGCTCCTTGAGACATGCCATGGGAATTAAAATTAAGATTATCACTGCATGAAACACCTCCAACTGTGTTATCTTGATGAGGTGGGTGTCACAATACAAAGCAAGGGTAATGTTCCTGGCCTTGCTCATTCACTGCATGCTCTAATACACAAATAGAGCACCTAACACCCTTTAAAGACCTGCGGGCACCCTAGTGTGTAATGACGCTTTGGGCTTTACAGCAAATTACTGTTGTGATGCATCCCCACAATGAAGATTAATTACATTTGATTAGCTGTATCAGATATGGGCTCTCAATAGGTCTAAATGCACTGGGCCTTTATCGAAGATCTTTCAGTTCGATATATATTGAGCACACAACCGAACTGGAATTTCAAACCCGCATACCACATAAAGCGCATTGATGTTATTCCTCCGTAATTGTGAGCGGTGGCACTTTGCAGATGCCCTGCCTGCATATCTTATATCATCAAGAGGTCAAGCCTCACAAGACAGCCCTGCTAAATTACTGCTCAATCATTTTGATAAATTGTTAAATAATGGCAGGCTCGGCTAATGGAACACAATGTTTCAAGAGTCTTTTCACAGTCTCAAAATGAAAAGCTTTCATTTATCATTTACATACCTATCTCATTAAAATTCAGCAGGAGCATGTCCATTACAGAGGTTAACCAACATCTCGCAGGTTAAAGACACACTGCTATTTCCGTAGTCTCCATTTTAGTTGCAGTAGCTGGATATTTAGAAATTTAATCCTAAGTGATTAATGTTGTAATTTCAGCTTTTAAAGTCAACATGAACAAGGTTTCTGCAAATTTTTAAAGACTTTTAAAGTCCTTTTTAAAACCAAGTAAACAAAATTAAAGAAATAAATTGAATGGAACACAATATGTCAGTAAATGGTCTCTAAATGTAAATGTCTTGAAGCAACACTTGTGTACCTTGTGAGCATTTTTTTTTCTTGTTTTCCAGTGCAAATGTCTAAAGATTCTTAAATCAATGTACATTTGCTTGAGAAGCAAAATTATATAAAATAAGAAGCCTTGTTTTCTGAGAAGCTCTAGTTCTGAGAACTAAAAAGAAGTGAGTTTATGATTATACAATAACAAATATCTGCCAATGGGCTCAGAAAAATCAACCTAATTCAAAGGGAGAAAAGATTTCATACCCCATTAACAGTTTGTTCTTGTTTAATTTCTTAGATAATAAGACTTTGTATGTTCAGTTTGCATTTCAAATAAATCTATCTTGATTTAAGTAGATATTTGTATTGCGAAGCGAAACAAAAATACTGAGATATTCTTTCATGAATTTCAGTTTAAAGCCTTTTGCTCCATTTTAAGACCTTTTAAGGCCTTAATTTATGGAAGGGTGAATTAAGATTTTTAAAGACCTATTTAAGACCCAGAGAAACCTAGATGAAATCAAAATTAATCTTATTTAATACACAGTCCTGGACTTATTGCGTATTACTCATCATTCCAAAAACAAATGACCAAAACAAAGAAATATTTAGGTTCTTGTTGAATATTCATGTTGTTTCTGGTTGAAAATGTTTCAGTTAAGATTATGTCACATTACAGTAATAAACTGGTTTGCTCACAAAGGTCGAAGTTACCTGGTTAGTCCCTGCTGTTATGCCATTACTGCACCATCTGGCTGAAAAGAGCTTCTTTCTCCATTGATGGCCATTTAAAAAATATCTGTTTTGATTAAATAAAAGTGTTTGCAAGTAACATTTTATAACATTTTACTTTATAAAAGATGTTTCGCATGCGCCCAATTCTTTTTTTGGAGAGCTCATTGGGAATTAATGAGAACGCGATATAACGTACTGTAGAGACCTCCTTGGTTTTGAATGTTGTTTCATGTTGACCGTAATGCATACAATATTGTTTATGCCATAGCATAAAAGTTGTCTCTCGTCATATGCAGTTAAATCATTTTACCTTAGTAAAAAATCCCAACTCTATACAGACTGTCAAGCAGCTCTATATTCAGCCAAAAAAAAAAAAAAGTAATCTAACCAGGGTTCCCACATGAATAATGCTTCAGTACGAAATACATCACTTTTCTTCTTGGATGGAAATAATAAGTGGACAGAACAGGAAATCTTTGCATAATGACAGATGGATCGGCAAGCATCAGCTTGCCCAGAAGAGCGAAATAATAATCACAGTTGGTCTCAAACATTCCATGACAGTTCCATTCCAAGGCTCAATCTATGGAAGTGCCTGATGTAATATCAAAGGCAAAAGGTGTGTCGGAACAGAGGGTGACAATTTCTCTTCGCCTGTTGTTGAACACAGCATGACATATGGATTAATAAACTCTGGTACTGTAGATTTCACGAGCATGTTCAGCTAGCCTGTTCTCATTTCTTGTTCATGCTTATATGTGCACCAGTGGTGGTGGACTTCTGCTATTGGGAAATTTTAGTTTAAAGTAAATTCATGTTCCAGTTTTATTTGATGTTTATTTGATGGATTCTGGGTTGAAGCTACTTGATGGATTCTGTTTTTTTTTTTTTTTTTTTTTTTTTTTTTTTTATAAATATGTGGGGGAAAATAAGCCAATGTAGTAGTAGTAATAGTAATAATAATAATAATAATAATAATAATAATAATAATACATGTTAAGACTATTTTTTCTAAGAACTGAGAACAATACTTAAAAAAACAGAAAAGTAATATTAAATATGGACAATGAGAACACAAAGCAGTATATGCCATTATATATTTTTAGATGTATTTGTATGAAATGTGTTGTCTTCTGGAATCAAAACTTGTACACACACTTGTTTGTATGAAAACAGAATACATTTGCATAGATAGGACAGTTTATCAGAATGTTTTTCCCCATGGTATTTTCAGCAGTAAATGAGAAAGAAAGAAAGAAAGAAAGAAAGAAAGAAAGAAAGAAAGAAAGAAAGAAAGAAAGATCATCATCATAAAAGAAGAAAAATACATTTTAATTCTGTCTAGCCAGAGTAGATACAGTACTAGTTACAATGTCATATTTTATTACACCTTGTTTTTGCTTGAGACTTGATTTCATGTGTTCATTAACTTTGAGCCTTTGGTCGAGTTTCAAGACTATACAAGTAGGAAATAGCAGGAAATTGACTCATGGGTCATTACGACGCAAATGTCCCAATTAAACCGGCTACTCCAGGCAGGTTTGTTCTTGTAAGAGTATCTGCAGAAATGAACCCAAGCAAATTAGTGACAGCCATTAATGGGCCCATAATACCACTGACCATAATTTTCACACCATTTCGAGGAACATATAGAAGTTATTTGTTTCCATTTATGTGTTTGTGTCCCTCTTATCTATTTTTATCATCATTTACTATCGGTCTGATTAGTCATGCACCACTGCTGGAACAATGTGACACTGTATTTTGCATCAAAACTGTTAGGTGAGTATATAACTGACTGATTGTTACTTAACACTAAAGACTGAAGATTTCTCAACTGTCAACCTCTGTCACTGTCAATGAGGTAAAATGGTTCAATTTGGACATTTTAAACTGTCTTTAAAAAAAGCTAAGGTGATACAGGATCAGTTTTATGCATTTTTTACTTTAAGTGGCTTTTGACATTGACATAGTGCATTCATCTCATTGTGAGATTGAGAGAGAATAAAAAGACAGACATTACCTTGAGAAATACCTTTTGAGAAATATTAGTTATGCATACATACAATACACTGAAGTTGTGTCAGCAATGTAACTGTTCAGCCAGAAAGAAAACTCTTCAGTTTAGGGAGTTTGGAACTGCTTATAAAATGAAATATTGAGTTCAGTCCAGTTCAGAATGCAATCAGAAGCTTGGGAAAATGTGACAATCACAGACGAATGAGAGGAACAGTGATTTGAAGAAAATTTGAGAACAATGTTCTTTATGACATAGATTGAGAATTGATTAGCCTCTCCCTCTTTTCTCCCTTTACTGATTCTTTTTTTCTTTGCTTAGAATAGCTTCACAAAAGTGCTTGTCAGGCTTATCAGCCAGGAGTTGCCTGCTGTGCCTGATTGAAAATCTCTAATGCACTAATTATGGGAGAGCAAGAAAGAGAGAGACAGAGCACCCAGTAATGACCTTTTCAATAGTAATGCACTGGTCTGACTTTGAAGAGAGCTGTTTTGAGACACAACAGGTGGTCATCCCTTTTAAAAGTAAAAAAAAAAAAATAAGATATTGATATTGCACAACATAAATTCATATTGTTACTTAACATCCAATTTCACTAAGCAGTTTTAAGCATGGAATACACTTTTATGCAAAGATTTATTCACCAGCCACTGGCAATCCAGTTTAATTGCCATAAATAATTTAATTAAAGGAATAATTCAGCCAAAAATGAAAATTCGCTTACCCTCAGGCCATCCAAGATGTACAGTGAGGATTTGTTTCTAAAGCGGAACAGATTTGGAGAAATGTTGCATTACATTACTTGCTCACCAGTAGATCCTCTGCTGTGAATGGGTGCCATCAGACTGAGAGTCCAAACAGCTGATTAAAACATCACAATAATCCACAAGTAATCCACACAACTCCAGTCCATCAATTAACACCTTGCAGTGAAAAGCAGTGTATGTTATCATTAATGTGTATTAACTTTAAACCATAGCTTCTGGCCAAATTACCATTATCCAAATACCATAAACTAAATATGAGTCAAAATGCTAAATGTTAAAGTCCATCCCCTGTTGTCCTTTCACATCAAAATAATCAAAAACCAACATATTTGTTTAGAACTGTATTGTTCGGATTGTTTCCGCTTGCACACAGTGCTCGATCTGTGCATATATCTCTCCTGATTCAGACAGGAACACTTTTTCACAGTAGAAAGCAATATTATGGATAGAGGAAATATTTAAGTTAAAAATATTGTAATGATGGATTTGTTTCTTACCAACACAGAGATTTTCACTTCGCAAGGTGTTAATTAATTGGAGTCATGCGGATTACTCGTGATGCTTTATCAGATGTTCGGACTCTCATTCTGACGGCACCCATTCACTGCAGAGGATCCATTGGTGAGCAAGTGATATAATGCTACAGTAGATTTCTCCATATATTTTCAGATGAATAAACAAACTCATCTACATCTTAGATGACCTGAGGACAAGTCAATTTTCAACAAATTTTTGGTTGAACTATTCCTTTATGCCATTTTCATTACTTTCATTGCAAACGTGTCTCCTTTCTAAATTAGGCTCATCATAGACAGTACCTTATTTACCAAACTCAGTGCAATTTTCATGCCACATTTACCATCACATTATTACTGCCCATGGTTAGCCAGCAGTAAATAGAATTTTATTTAGAAAGTTTGTGTGTATTGTTCTATTGACCATAGCACCAGTTATTCATGAAATGATGATCAAATTATGGAGAAGAACATTATAACTAGGCACATAACCATATCCGGACACATTCCACATTTATTTGCATTTGGATTGCAATAGTGAAGCGATGCTGCCAGTGCCAGTAAAGTATGCCAGATCACAGTATACTGCAGGGGATTTCAAACTGAAGTCTGTTAAAACCAAGGGGGCACAAGGGGGTGCTATAGGATGTGCAGAAATTTTGATGGATTTTTTTAAAAAAAGAAATAATTTTTAGGGCTGTCAAAGTTGTTTTTATTTATTTATCACATTCACCAAATTTTATAATATTAAACTATAATATAAATATAAAAACTAGTTCAAAACTAAAAACTAGCTTTCTAAAGACTGGTCAGAAACCATGAGATTAATAGCTTTTTTTTATTATTGAGAGCACTAGTTTCAACAGAAGGAAAAAATTAATATTTTGTGAATAAAATTGAAATGTATAAATATATTTTCATATTTTAAATACATGTATTTAATTCATTTGCATGTTGACTTTATACAGTAACATCACACCAAATATTTTTCTCACACAATATATAACTTCCATTATATTTTAGTAACAGGTCCTTTACAAAGGGGTCTTTAAAATGCATCTCCCACATCCATAGTGCTCATATCCAACCCGTAAGATTGCATTCGTCGCATGCACATTGTGTTCAGCACAGATTTTATTTGTACATTTGCTCTGTTACTGTAATTTTGTGCAACATATTCTTTAGTGAATCTGATACTAAAGCAACACAGTCACAAACAATTGAGTGCAATTCATTCTTATTGAATTCTCCCCTTTGATTTTATTTAATCTTAAATACCTACAGAATTGCACACAGATCATGATTATGTCTTACAAGGTGCTTTACTCAGTGACAGGATTTTCAAACATGAACAAGACAAACCCCCAAAAGAGGAATGTAATTTCATGTTTAATTGCCAGTAAAAAAGAAAATCCATTTGATTATGTTAGCATGTAGAAAATGGAGCCGGCGTGGATAAGTCTGTTTACGAAACCACTAATAACCCCTTTAAGCTGTATAATTGTTTTAAATCAACTTAATGCCTTCCTCAAATTCCCTTCTGAGGGTGTTTCGGCAAACAGATGACAACACATCCCTTTATGTTGTGACTTTCCAGGAGGCATCTTATCAGAAGCAGTCTCTTTTGCAGCAGCATGGAAAGTTCAAGAAGATGAAATCCCTGTCACACATGTCACCTTATTTGAGGCCAACCTCTGAATCCCTCAGAATTGTGGTTGCACAAAGCTGTTATGAATTTGTCACCTCCTGTCGGTTTATCTCACTTTACAGGCAGGCAGACTCTCTCTTTCCTATCTTTCTCTGCACTGGTCTCTTAGAAGCACTCACACACACACTATCCCATGCACATATGCACAGTATTTTTCCATTAGTGGGAATCTAAATTCCAAAAAGCCAGTGTCTCTCGTTTTTGTTTTTTTTTCAGAGCCAAAACCAAAGGTCTAGCTATTATCAGCAAATTATAAGACCGAAATAGAGACGCTTGTATCTACATATGTTAACAGCTTCTTTTTGTCTTTGTCCACACCAATTAGATTTGCACAATGTCAAATATAATGCATTGTCCCTTTACAAATGTTAAACCCTTCTGCTCAATTAACCATTCTACCCTTTTGGTCATACTTCACAAAGGATAACCTAATGTAAAGCGACTGATAATTTGCCTGAAATTGTAGACATTTCAAAGACTCTTTGAAAGACTCATAACTCCTCAGACAGTCTGAGGTCAGCAGTGACCACTATGAAAAATGATTGCTGGTTATTTTTTTCCCAGATCAAAGGATAGTTAATTATGTAAATACATCTAATTTTCCAGGATTGGAAGATGTTGAGATCTTCAATTTGAGCATGCATGCAAAAAAGCAGAGAAAGTACAGCAAAGGTCAAATGCAGGGTGAGTGTTTTGATGGAGAACCTTGTAAAAGGTGGTCATTCAGGCTGTAACATCTACATTTCAGCTGAAGTCTGTTATGAAACGACATTGGAGTATATTGCCCGTGTCCTCAACCCTATATTGCATAGGGCCTTTTTTAAAATGAAATCTAAGGCATTTATAAAACTGCTCATGGCAGACATCTTATTTATATCAACTAAACACTCAAGATATCAGTAAAATAACACTCATAGTTGTGGCAATAATAGTTGTATAATGTTTACCATTTCCAAGTCATTAAAATACTAACTTGTCTGGTAAAGTTAAGGCAAGTACACATTGCTAGACTATGACAGTTCTTGGCTGTCTGCCACACTAATGGATGCAGACACATTTCACACTAGCTGTAAACACCCATCTAAACTTTCTACCTTTCATATACGGATAAACATGGTGAACTTGTGGCTGTTTTGCTGCTTGTTATACTACTTAAACAGTGATGCCTCGCGCTCATATTTTATGTGTGCAGTGTATGTTTGTGGGAGTCAGGGGAGACGGGCATTAAATATCACATATCCCACCGGGGCAGGTGCAGGGATGCCACCTCGAGTAAGTATGTCTTTATGCTTGCTTTGAAGTCTTTTACTTGTGCAAGGGTATGCAGCTCTTCCAGATGTCACAATTGGTGGCAGGTTAAACAGGCTCTGAGACAGGAAGTGGAATAACAACATCAACATAACAGGAACTGTTCAATTGTAAAGAAATGTATAGGCAGAAGTGTTTAGAGTTGAGCTTCGATATTTTTATTGGAGAAAACAGAATATACATGTGTGCGTGTATATAATTAGGGGTTAACGGCACACGCATCCATCCCGAAAATCTTTGATTCAAGTCTTTTGGTTCCATATATGCACTCTGTGTGTGGAATGTACTCCAAACTCCAAATATCCCCCCTAGGATGGGGTAATATATTGTTTATGTTGATATACTTCGATGTTGTGAACTTATCTGAAAAATAACAAAGGGAATCAACCTGATCTCATGATGAAAACGAATCTGTGGGAAATTTTTCGCAAGACGTGAAATACGTACCGCCATGTACATTCATGCTTGGTGCTAAAAGAGTGTTCGGTTTTTATACATATGGTACGTTTTATGTGACGTTGGTTTTGTACGTGTCACCGCAGTTCTGACTTGAAATGTCCATTGAGTGGCGCCATAAGTCTAATGCTCTGTGACATTTTAAAATAACATACCATCTGATCTAAACCTAAACCTAACCGATAGTATGAACAAAAGCAAATGTGACGTAAAACGCAAATGCAAGCATGCCGTTTTAGCTTGTTTTTCGATCTCTCATCTTTCAGCTCTTTCATTCTGCATCCTAAGTCCAATTCCGTGGCAGCTGAGCTACCAAGCAAGCTTGTTAAGCCCGGAAAACGAAACATGTTCAGCTATAATCATAACTGTGTATGAAAACGATTACAAGTGCTCAATGTTTTACTGGCTCTAGTGTTCATTTCTGTTGGAAACTGCAGTGATATGTACTTATTGGTAAGTATTTTGTGTCTTGCGAAAAAGTTCCCACAGGTACGTTTTTGTCATGAGATCAGGTAGAAAGGAATAGAGTGAGCTTCTGCTGGATAAGTGCACGATTCAAGTTAAACATGAGACATTATTTATATTAAGCACATCAAAGTGAAACATAAACCTACGCGACTTGCCGTACTGTCAGAACTGTGTTTTGTTTGATGTGTTTAAGATGCGTTTTTGTCAGGGCACATCTTACAGTTGTATTCTTACCTGCAAATGTTATGAATTCAGGCAAGTATTTCCATTTTGCATAAAGGCTCATCCTAACAGCAAGCGAGAGTTTAACTTTACAGTCTTCAGTGGATGAGTGCCGATGTGCGTCAAATAGATGAAGTGGAATCGAACAAGAGTGCAATAATTCCGACTAAAATATTTGCTAACATGTTGGATCCAAAATTGCATCTAAACTGCTGTTTGTGTTGCCGCCAGTTGACTTTTTTTTTTTTTTAAGACAGACATAGTTTGTTCAGTAAACTACTGTTTAATAAATAATAAAAGGTAATTTTTGTGTACCTTCACACATCCATCCATCTATCTCCGTACGTGCATGTCAAATTAGCAGTCTTATTCATACCAGCCTCTAATAATTGTATAGCATATTATAGGCCTATATAGCTATTAAAGGGGTGGTTGATTGCGATTTCACTTTTTTAACATTAGTTAGTGTGTAAGTTAGTAGCATAAACAATATCTGCAAAGTTGGTGCACTGAAAGTTCAATGCAAACGGTGATACTGTCTTTTAAAATTCTGGCAGTTTAATGCCTACAAAAATGACTTGTATGGACTACAATGAGTTACTTCCCAGGTTTGTGACATCACAAACCCAGACAAACCCCGCCTCCGGGAACACGCAACAAAGGGGGCGAGGCCATGCTGCACTGCTTTAGAGAAGAGGAAGAAAACTAGGGATGCACATAAAAATCTATTCATATATGAATCGCGATTCTGTCATCTAACGATTCTAATGGATTCACAAGTTTCATAATCAATGTTCTAAGGCAGCGGTTCTCAATCTTGTTCCTTGCGTCGCCCTACTCTACACACGCTCTACTCTGCATCTCTCTCTCTCTCTCTCTTATTCAGATCATCAGCTCAGCTCTAACAATGAACTGTTCCATTTATTCAGTTATTTTCACATAGCTATGAGAAGCGTTATATATGGACGCGCGTGCGGTTGCCGTACTGTATTAAAGCTTTAATCAGGATAAAACCGTATATTAAAAGCTAACAAAAGCAGTAGCATTTACAAATAACCACGTATCTAAAAGTATGAGACAACAACAAACAAAAAACATTAAGAGCCGTGCTTGCACAGGTTCTGCGTGATCGTCTTCACTAATATTCTCTGGGTCTCAATCGGGCTCAAATTGATAAGCAATATAGAGGACGCCATTGTTTACAATGCAACAGGAGCACATGCCGCTGAGGTGAGGGGTGGGATGTTTAGATGTGCACTAGAGGCAGTTTAGCCAATCACAACACACTGGACCAACTAACCAATCTGAGCCCATTGCGTATTTCTGAGGGAGGGGCTTCATAAAAGCAAGAAATGATCAGCGCGTTTACAGGAGAAAGGACAGAGCGGTGTGGAATAAAGGCAAATTATGTAAAAAATAATGCCTTTTTTTTTAAACAAAGCATTAACCCACATTAGACTGCACCCCATAAACACAATCAAGCTTAGAAAAAAAAACAGTCAACCACCCATTTAATATATAGCTGACTGGTGCTGCTTACATTGGGTGCGAGTAGTCCATTATGATTTAGACATTCTTGTTTGGTGAATCTTGTATCTTGACATCAGATTGCGATTCAATAAAGAACAAAGACAAGAAGAAAGATTTACATTTACAACTATTTGAGACCGTATAGTTACCACCGCTGAAAAGCACTTTAGACAAAATGGAGGCCAATTTCTCTTTGTATTCCATTAAAATCCTTTTTGTAACAGTCTATCATACAAAACAATTAGCCTTTATGTGTCCATGCTATTCGCAAGCAGCATTAGTAAACTGCAGCGTGAGTCTTTGTGTTCCTATGTGCATGTCAACAGCCAACTATTGGTCCTACTCATTCCTACATTAAAATGGCCGTGAAGGATGGATAAATTGCCTGGGTAATTAGTTATGCTTGACTTTTATTCTGCTCCCATTGTGGGCACCCCATTGTTTTGTATAGTGGACAAATAGCAGTTCTGGAACTGAATGTCATTGGGGTCACAATGTCATTGTTGGTGTTCTCACCTTGAGAGAGGGACCAGTGGAGAGTATCACATGCTGCAGGCACCATCTGGTCTGACTGAGGGAGAGTTGACAGCACTGACTCAGACCATCTGACCTTGTTAAGAGCAGGCTGTGAGGTTCAGGAGATGGCACTAATTATATAACATGCATTGACAGACACATACTCGCACTGGCGGAAAGCACTCGAACGTGGAAGTGCTTGTGGACACACAGTGAAAATTGCTGGATTGACAGCTTGGATAGTCACTGTGTGCGGTGGAGGTAAACATCAAAGTTCTTTGGTACTGTGCTCTGGTGCGTCGGATTTCTGCGAGTGTGTGTCATAATTCTCAGAAATTCCTGAAAATATGCCAGGACAAATTTCATTTGTAGTCATGGTAACACTTTAAGTTAACAAACACTATTAAATTGTGTAATGCTTAAAAGATCATTAATGTACATTAAGGCTACAAATCGTCATTAAATTTGATTATTTAATAAATATACTGAATTTGATTTAAAATGTAGTTAGGATTAATATATTCATTAGGGCTGTCAGTCATTTCAAATATTTAATCATAATTATTTTTATAATTAACGTATGCATTTAGATCCTTTTAGTGAAAACATTATTGAAAAGAAAACATTATTGGTCCAACAATTTGTGTGGATGACAATAAAAAAGTTTATAGTAATCATATATTTAGATCCTATCAAGGTCCGAAGCTAAGGGGGGAAAAAAACTATTTTACAGTGCAATAAAATATGCAGAACATAATGACCAGACAACTAATGACCCTCACTGGTTCAGCCTAAAATATGACACAGCCATACAATGATGAGCTAAAAATACTGTACATTACACAAAGTGACCTAAACTCAGGCACACGGTGCTGCTCTAATTCAGTCTGCTATTCAGGGTAGCTGTGTGAAAAAGAAACACCTTACACTTCCAGAGCACATGTGCCACTGCACCCCTGCCAAATTGTTACTCCACAGCAAGCAGTTTGGCCCATGACACAGGCATACGTCCAAACAGGCGATCTTGACTCCTAAGAAAGGAAATAGTCACACTGAGGCGGAGAAGAGCATTTCATGAGGTGTGTCCCAATGACAGATGGCATTTTCACAGGCTCTGGCAAACCCGGCTCCACTGCTGGAACACCAGCTAATTGCTGAAGTGGTGACCATCATGAAGGAAGTCACAACTAACCTTATGTCTGTCTGGAGTGAAAGCGTAATTGTCAGAGAATAAGGCATAGGGCAGAAACTTACTGAAGTTGCGCTCAGAAAAGTTCAGCAGGCAGACAGAACTGTATTGCCTTTTATGTAGGAAAACACATAAAATACAACTGTGGAACTTTCAATATGTCAGTACAGTACTCAAGTTAAGAAAACCTCCTTAGCCCAGGTAAGATGCTTCTTACGTTGTTTCTGTTTCAGAAGTGTCTTGGTACCCCTTTTCCTGAAGACGTCTGAGTATGGTGATTCTTGATGCACTGACTCCAGCTTCAGTCCACTCTTTGTAAAGCTCTCCCAAGTGTTTGAAACGGCTTTGCTTGACAGTATTCTCAAGCTTGCGGTCATCCCTGTTGCTTGAACACCTTTTTCTACCCAATTTCTTCCTTCCAGTCAACTTTGCATTTAATATGCTTTGATACAGCACTCTGTGAACAGCCACCCCTTTCAGTAATGACCTTCTGTGACTTAACCTCTTTATGGAGGGTCTCAACGATTGTCTTCTGGGCCATTGTCAACGATTGTCTTCTGGACCATTGCCAAGTCAGCAAACTTCCCCATTTTTGTGGTATCAAAGAACAAGAGATACACAGAATTTATATTGTAGGGATGGTCATTTAATGAAACTCAAATATAAATATTCTAATATTTTGAGATACTGGATTTTGACTTTCATGAGCTGTAAAATCTAATCATCCAAATTTAAAAAAAAAAAAAACTTTTGAAATGTTTTACTTTACATGTAATGAATTAAAATATATATGAAAGTTTCACTTTTTGAAATAAGTTACAAAAAAAATGAAGTTTTCACGATATTCTAATTTTTTGAGATGCACCTGTATACGCAGCACAGGGAACATTCTACTTTTGTCAAGATTTGCCTTTCGTAATATTGTCATGATATTGAGATTGATTAGAAGTGATTATACTGTGTCAGTGTAAGTTCAATTTAATTTACAAATTTACTTGAATTCCAGTTTATCATCATGAACTATTTTATTTCATTATTCATCATTTCGCACGGCTGACAGCTTTTAGTAGATAAGTGAGATTTATATCAAATATTTAATGTCTATGACTTAAGGTTTCAGTATGTGAGCTGTATATTTCCGCCCAAAAAGAGTAAGATATCCTCAAATTACCCACAAATGCATTCATCTTAATAATGCAGATGCAATTCTGAACACGCTGTCTAATGTTGGCTTTGGACAGAGCGAGTGAGCTGGCCTCCTGATGGTCTGTGATGACTCTAGCTGAGAGGATAATCACTGATGTGGCCTGTCTCTCCCTCCACGCTAGAGTGTTTACATTCTGGTCCTAATGGAACACACATGGTTTAACACATTGTTTAGCCAACAGTTTATCATAATTAAAGTCAAGAAGTATAGCCATATGGTATCTGACTGACACTTCACTCTGAATATGCTCCCAGTAAATCAGCTGAATTTGTAGTTTTGCAGGCGAAATACACATTTTGCAATAATATTCTTGGTAACACTTTAGAATACTGTTCCATCATTAATGAATAACTACACAAAAACACATGAGTAACACAATATTAGCACTCTAATAACTATTAGTAACTAGCAAGGAACTCTGATTAATGAATTAGTAAGAAATAGTGCTTAGTCAAATGTGGTAGTTCACTATTAGCTAATCAGTAACTATTATTTTTTTCATACCTCCTACTAAGAACTACTAAGAACTACTGTATACAGGTTCATAATTAATATGAATAAATAACACAATGTATAATTTATTCTAAAGTGAATGTCATGGTAACCCACTAGTAATGACTCAAGTATTACCAAATTCTTCATAGGGAATTACAAATTATTTGGATCAGTATTCTAAAGTGAAGATCGTGATAACTCCCTAGTAATTACTGAAGTCACTGTAAACTTTTGAGGTTTTTGTAAGGTCCTGGTTAGTAATTCATTTTGCTAGATTTGGTAACACTTAAATCATTACTTGTGGGTTGCCATGATCTTCACTTTAGAATACTGATCCACATAATTAATAGTTTCTTCAGAAGGATGTAGTAACACTTGAGTCATTACTATCCAAAACCTTACATATATCTCAAAAGCTTACAATGATGTCAGTCAATATTAGGGAGTTATGATGATTTTCACTTTAGTATACTGATCCAAGTAATTAGTAGTTCCTTTAGAAGGAGTTGGTAATACTTGAGCCATTAGTAGTGGGTTACCATAACCTTCATTTTAGAATTAATTAGTCATTATGCATAATTCACATTAATTATGAACCTGTATAGAGTAGTTCTTAGGATTTCTCCAGGATATATGAAAAAAATAGAAGTTATTGATTAGCTAATGGTGAACTACCAGTTTCAGCTGAGCGCTATTACTTACTAAATCATTAATCAGAGTTTCCTGTTAGGTAATAGTAGTTACTACAGTGTTAATAGTGCATTAGTCATTTGTTCCCGTGTAGTTATTCATTAACGATGCAACAGTATTCTAAAGTGTTACCCTATTCTTTATTTAATCATTCATTACATAATCTATTCTTATCTATTTACGTTTGGAGATTATATTGGTTATTTTCTTATTTTCTAAGTAATGGCATAATTAAAATACAGATAATATAGTACAACAGTAACGATAATTCACTTATGTTTCTCAAACTAAATATTAGTTAACATACAGGTGAGGATATGTCTACTTATAGGATGGACATAGATACTTGTCTTGTCTCCAGAGTGGAGACACGATTGGTTAAGGTTTAAAATTTATAGACCTGTTAAATAGATTTTTTTTCCTTCACATAGTTCTCTTTACAGACCTGTAACCTTAAGGGTCAAAACCCTGTGGAGTAGCAACAGAAAGACTCCAATAAGCAAGTGTTCTATTGGTTGTTTGTATGCTGAGTGCTTTCACAAGTAAACAGATATGAGTAGAAGTGCTGTTTTCATGGTCTTTGAGTTAACTGTCTGCCGCCCTCAATCACCTAAGGGCACCTCTCAAGCGGATGATGAGTGTGTATGTGTATACATGTATGTGAGGTCATGAGGGGTTCTATTACACTGAAATAATTTCATCTAAACTATTATTTGAGGAAAAAACAATCAGGGATTGGATCACACTCACCACTAAAATAATATATTGTTTAGTTTTGAAGTAGTACAAAAAAAGTGATTCGGAGGTTACACATATGACATTATGCCTATATCTATTTTATCATGCTTTAATGAAGTGTTTTCAAATAGACAGGTCAATGACATAAGATTGCTCATAATAAATTGTCACCTTGGAATTATGAAACTGAGTTATTCACATGTTCTTATTTTGTGGCAACTTATTTACATTATGTTTTCTTTCTTTCTTTCTTTCTTTCTTTCTTTCTTTCTTTCTTTCTTTCTTTCTTTCTTTTTCAAGTTGTGTTTATTTAGAAAACAATAAGGTTCTACCCATAAATTATATGGAATGCAAAAACTTTGAAGCTCAATATCTCAAAACCGCTCAGAATACAGATAGAACCTTATAATTCCAAGGTGGTGTAATGCCCGATCTCACGGCAATTCATACCGTGAAATCCAGCCTGATCTCACGGCAGTTTGTACATATTTTACGAGGTGACTAATTCGTACGACCTCACTCATAGAAATTCATACGATTTTTGCTAAATCGTATGTATTTTACGAGTTGCACAATTCGTATGAATTTGTACGAATGACCTACACCTAACCCCGCCCCTAAACCTACCCATCACTAAAATCGTACAAAATCGTACGAGTGAGGTTGTATGAATTAGCCACCTTGTAAAATATGTACGAATTGGTCGTGAGATAGTGTTGAAAAATCTTTTTGAAACACATTTTCCAGATTCTTAGAAATGTGATTCTTCATTTTTATATTGGATTCATATTGTTTTGAAAAACTAACATTTTAAATAAAATGTGCAGTTGACTCTAAAAATGTAATGCATATACAGTTACATCTTCAAAAATGTTTTTAAATATAAATATAGTTTTTGGGGATTTGCACCACGATTTTATTTAATATTTATTTTTAATCATCAGGGTCCCCAGGGGTCACTCTTCTTCTTCTTTTTTTTTTTTTTTTTTAAAAATTCATAAGCAATAAAGTTTTTTTTTTATATTCTATTTTATAATATTTTAAGAATATAATTTTGAAGAATCTAATAATAAAAGAGACATATAAGCCAATTTTTTTCCCTTGGACTTGCACTCGTTCTTGATACAGACGAATCAACATTATGTATAACATGAAAGATTAAAAAATAAGTAACAACATAAAAATAAGATAACAAGACATTAATAAATGTCTTAGTTGGTTAAGGACTTGGACTCGACTCGGACTTGACAAGGTAGACCAAAACACTATTTTTGATATTTTTATTTTTATCATTGGTGTTTGGTAAAGTTCTAGAAAACAATTCATGATGGTTCATACAATAACTAGCTGTAGAACATATCCTGTATCTGGGACGATTCAGTTCTCGGTAAAACAAATTCAGAACATTTTAGATGTGAACTGATACTACGTGTTTGTCCCCAGCTGTAGTGCAGGCAGTGGACTGCTGTTAAGGTGTAAATTAGACTGATAAAGTGATAATGAGGAAAAATCGACACATACCATGATTCAAATGCCCTGGAAACCAAGTCAATGAGACCTGTACAGCAGGCTAACTGCAGTAATGGGTCTGCATCCAATCGTTTTTCCAATTTGCAGTTTCATATCGAGTGTGTAAAAACAGATTATATTTTCAAGCCTTGTATTGTTCCACATGCAGGGAAATCCATTTCCATATCTATTTGGAAGTGGAACTGTTTATACCTTTAACAGCTATCTGATCAAAGTGCTCAAGACAGATGATGCATGAGTGCATTCACTGAAAAATAATCAAAAGTCACTTACACGTACCGGCAATTCGCTTTTACTAGCAACACATGTTTCTAGAATCTCTCATCTTGCCACAGACCTCCATCTGTGAGTCTCTGTGTAGTATATGGAGCTCCCAGGGGCTCTGAGGGACATGCAGTGTCAAACAGCAGCATTCAAATGAGTAATGGAAGAACAAGCTCATAAATGGCTCTGCTGACCTTTCTGCATTCATACACAAGCAAGAGGGGGAAAACAGCGAACAACACTTGAGCGTTAATTGCTCCCAAACAGACAATGCTCCATGTCGGCAACACGGGAAAGACCCTTAAATATGCATCAAAGGACAAATAAAAATCCACATTAAGTCTCAGAAAAATCAAGTTGAGCAGCAAAAAGAGCAATGAACTCTTGCCCTGTGGCAATAAGCATAAATGATTTTTGCGTTCATGACAGTAAGTATGACATTTTCTTCTAGTTTGCTGAATTGTTTGTTAAAAGAATAATTAATTTCCTTGACTTATGCACGCTAGTGTTGTTTCAAACCAGTCTGACTTTATTGAATGAATAAAGGAAGAAAGGAAAGAAGGAAGAAAGGAAAGTCTGTTTTTAAAGCAATGTCCAATTTGTGACAATGAAATTTCTTTTTTAATGAAAGGTTGATAGAGTTTGCAAAAATGCCATGAATTTTCAGAATTTTCAGCAGCCATTAGTCCAATCTTCAGTGTCACACAATCCTCCAAAATGATTATAATATGCTGATTTGGTAATCAAGAAACATTCCTTATTATTATCACAGTTGAAAACAGTTGTGCTGCTTAATATTTGTGGAAACAGTCACATAGTTCTGAAAAAAAAAAGAAAGATTTTTTGACAATTAGAAAGTCCGACCTTGTCTGTTTTGTGGTATTTATAATTTCTTTTCAATAAATTGGTTGATACAGTCAGCAAAAATGGAATGAATAATTAATTTACAAATCAGAATTCAAAAGCATAACTGGTACAGTACATTCTTTAAAATTCCTCTTTTTGCATTCCATAAAAAATTCATATACTTTTTGAAACATTATGGCAGAATTTGCATATTTTAGGTGAAAAAGTTCCATCTGTATTCATCCACAAGTGTTCAGTCCTTCCCAGACGTTTGTAATGAAAGCAGACTCAGAATAATCAGCATCTTGGCGTTGATGTCTACTGATGGTGGACACTCAATCTTACTGATTAATTCAGAAACAAAAAGCCAGGGTTTGTCTCGGTTGTCGTGCGTACGAGTTGCATTAGTGTGTTTGCGAGTTAATCATTGTTTGTGCGTTTATCTAAATCTTCTAATTTTCTTAGGGTGAGATTTAAATGGAAATGTGCAAGAAAAAAAACCATGCTCAATTAGTTCCTGCCCAAGGCAAATTTAAATGAGACCCACCGCAGCTTTGACTATTAAAGAGTTCTCATGACCCAGTTCCTGCCTCAGAGCTGGTGGCAGCTACCATGACAGTACGAATCAGTCAAACATAAAGATCCACTCTTGATCGATGGAACCATCAGTTACACTAACAGTCAAGCTGGCCACTGAACACCTTTGCCCTCCTTTTGTCATGTAGACCATAATGCCATGCTTTGTTTTCTGCTAATTGGCTCTCCCCAGTATATAAATCATTGAAAAAATCCCTAGCCACATGAGTTATTTCCTCTGAGAGTAGACTAAATCTAGTGGAGGAGTGGAACGTATTCTCATTAATAAGCCAGTGGCTGAGAAACTTTTGTGCCCTTATATAGACTGAGACTTCTGTGACCTACAGATTTTGGCGTGCGGATACCAGTCCATAAGGAAGTGAAGTGAAAGCTGGTGACAAACTGAAAGAAACTTCTGACACTCAATACGCCCTAGCAATCAACTATTGAAAAAACATCACTTAAAGTGATATGAGATCCCAGAATATACTGTATTGTAGGTCAAGGTCTCAAAAACATGTCCAAGCCTAATGATGTTCTTCAAGAGGAGTCGAACAATTGTCCACTTCAATTTTATTCTAGCTGCAGTATTTTAATGAAACAGTTCACCCAAAAATGAAATCTGCTGAAAATGTACTCACCCTCACACCATCCAAGATATAAACAGGTTTGTTTCTTCATCAGAACAGATTTGGAGAAATTTAGCCTTACATCACTTGCCCAATGGATCCTCTGCAGTGAATGGGTGCCGTCAGAATGAGAGTTCAAACATATCTACAAGTAATTGACACAACTAAATTTCTCCAAAACTGATGAGGAAACAAACTCATCTATTCATTTTGGATAGCCTTTGGGATTAGTAAATTTTCAGCAAATTTTCATTTTTGGGTGAGCTATTCTTTTAACACACTACTGCACCAAATATATGTCTGCATAAATACATTTTTGTTCTGAATGTATGAATGTGTAAGCTGGGGAAACAGATGCTGGAGTTGTTGTATTCTAAATGTAATGGTATCTTAGCATACACAAAAATGAATTTATATACACAACACGGTATAAACAGATACAGCCTACTTATCACAGCTGAGGCTTGTTCTCAGCTTGGATATGTTAATTAGCAGTGTTTGTTAAGGCAAGCATTGCTATTGTTATTGCTTCTGCTTATTTTTCTTGTTTTTCCACTCGAAACATAACTCGTCCCGCACCATTACGTGAATGATACCTTTAAATAAGCGAGCTTATTGAGGAGCAGTGTGTTATTGGTTTTCTAAGTGATTAAACTTCTGATTAGATTTTTGTTTAGCAGACAGTAAAATTAGTATTTAAAAAAAAAAAAAACTCATGGGGCTATAAATAGGCACCAGAATATCATAGAGCACTGGAAGATTTTGCACACTCAAGCACAATTCACAGGTGTATTTATTTCATTATGCATCTACAACATACAAACAACAGACAACAAATTTAATTTGAAATATCAATCATGGCAACTCACAGAAGGGTGACAGTATTTTCACAGAAGGTTGAGATATTTTTTGCTGCATTTATTTAATCAAAACTACAGCAACAACAGTAATATTTTGAAATATTTTTACAATTCAAAATATTTTAATGCAATTTAAAATTGTTTTACTAAATTTTAAAATGTAATTTATTTCTGTTATGGCAAAGCTGAATTTTTAGCAGTCATTATTCCAGATATCAGTGTCACATGATAAGAAATCGTATTCATATGCTAATTTGGTTCTTAATATTCTCAAGGTTAAAAACAGTTGTGTTGCTTAATTTTTAAAAGTGATTTAATTAAATGTATTTAACTTAATTTATTTTAATTCTTTTTTATTATTATTATGAATGACTGCCAAGAAAAAAGTATAATTTTCTTCCTAAAAATCTTACTGACCCTAGACTTTTGAAAGGCAGTGCATACAGTGCCTTGCAGAAGTATTCAAACCCCTTCATTTTTTTCCCGTTTTGTTATGGTGCAGCCTTATGTTAAACTGCATTAAATTACTTTTTTTCCACATCAATCTACACTCCATACACCATAATGGCAAAGCAAAAACAGAACCGTCACAACTTTGTAAATTTATAAAAAATCTGAAATAAGTATGTTGCATAAGTATTCAAACCCTTAACTCAGTACTTCGCTGAAGCACCTTTATAGCCTCAAGTTTTTTTGTTTGTTTGTTTGTTTGTTTGTTTTTTTGTTTGATGCGACAAGCTTTGCTCATCAGCATTTGGCAATTATCTGCCATTCTTCACCTGACCTCTTCACCTCTCAAGCTCTGGCAGGTTGGATGGGGGCAGATGCACATTTTCAGGTTTCTCCAGAAATATTTGATTGGGTTCAATCCCAGGCCGTGGCTGGGCCACTCAAGGACATTCACAGAGTTGTCTATAAGCCACTCTTGCTGTGTTTTTAGGGTCATTGTCCTGTTGGAAGGTGAACTTTCTGCCCAGTCTGAGGTTCTGAATGCTCTGGACTGGGTTTTCATTAAGGCTACCTCAATATTTTGGTGCATTGAGCTTGTCTTCTACTCTGATGAGTCCCTCTGTCCCTGCTGCTGAAAAACAGCCCCACAGCATGAGGCTGCTACCACCACACTTTACTTTTTAGCTGGTACTCTGCAGGTGATGAGCAAAGCTGGTTTCCTTCAAAAATTATGCTTAGAATTAAGGTTCATCAGAACAGAGAATATTGTTTCTCACAGTCTAAGGGTCCTTTAGGAGCTTTTTTTGCAAATTACAATGGGTTTTTGTGTGTCTTCACTGAGGAGAGGATTGAGTCTGGCCACACTGACATAAAGCCCAGATCGGTGGAGTGTTGCAGTGATGTTTGTCCTTCTGTAGGTTTCTCCCATCTGCATATATGATCATGGAGCTCAACTAGAGTGACCATCAGCTTCTTGGTCACCAGTCTAGACAAGGCCCTTCTCCATCAGTTGCTCAGTTTGGCCAGGAGGCCAGCTCTAGGAAGAGTCCTAGTTGTTTCAAATGTCTTCCATTATGCATAATGGAGGCTACATGATTCTGTGAACCTTCAATGCAGCAGAACTTTTTCTGAACTCTTCCCCAGATGTGTGACTTGACGCAAACCTGTTTCTGAGCTCTACAGGCTGTTCATTTGACCTCAGGGCTTGGTTTTTGCTCTGATATGCATTTTCAGCTGTTAGACCTTTTATTAAGACGTGTGCCATTCCAAATCATACCCATTCAATTGAATTTGACACAGATTAACTTCACTCAAAGTGTAGTAACATCTACAAGCAATATGAATGCTCCTGAGCTAAATTTCAACTGTCCCAGATAAGGGTTTGAATACTTATGCAATGGAATAATTTATTAGTTTTTATAGAAACTAATACATTTTTTATTTATTGGTTTATTTATTAGAATAATTATATAGTTTTTTTATGTATAATAAATTTGCAAAGATGTTAAAAAACCTGTTATTTGCTTTGTCATTATGGTGTGTGGAGTGTAGATTGTTGTGGAAAAAAAGTAATTTAAAGCGGTTTAACAAGGCTGCAACATAACAAAACGTGAAAAAAATTAAGGGGTTTGAATACTTCTGCAAGGCACAGTATATAACTTGTACACTACATAGCCAACACTGACACAACAACAACAATAATAATAATAATAATCATTTATTTTATGTGGTCTTTAAAATACATGGCATCACAACACAAACATAAAATTTCTGACCTTTGAGTATGCTTAAAGCTGAGATGAAGGTTAGTGGGATCCAGGTTAGTTTAGCTCCAATAATATTAAGATTTACTTGATAAAACGACTCCTCCAAGATGTAGCATATCAAGATTTATTTTAAAGTGCATCTTATTCCAATTCAACTTCAAAGGATGGGCTCAGACACAGATGTCTGGGCAAAGTCTCAGATATCCACTGACCCTAGAACTGGCCATGGTGCTCCTGGGGATGCAGGGTTGAGGCATGCATCTTTATGCCCATATTTCCGGTAGTCTGCTGTCTAAACCAAAATAAAAATGTTTATTTACCAATCCTGGAGCAAATAACCACTTGTTACAGTCTCTGTGCATTGTGCCTTTCGGAATACAAATATTGTCCACTGCCCTACCCAGCACCCTTACTGTGTGACAGAAATGGCAGATACACTGCCTGTAGTTCTGGTCAATGAGTTCTCATTTTTCAGCCAGATAATAGGCAGTCTTGCTGCTTTAGCCTGTTTCCAACAGCAGGATAAGAGGGTGCTGAGCCAAGCTTGTGTTGTATTCTTCATTCCTGACACTTTGTTAGCAAGCTTGCTTGTTTCCTCAGTCAGACTTAGCAATTAAATCCACATCTCAAATAATACAAGACATGTGTATTGCTCTGACACACCATAGTGCCAGTTTTTGATTAATGCAATCATAACCATAATGCATATCAAAAAAGATCACTATATGTTCCCAGACAGTATACTGTATCATATTTTTTATCAGATACTGTACCTAATATTACATATATATATATATATATATATATATATATATATATATATATATATATAGTTTTTCCCGTTTTTCCCTTTTTCTGTTGTCCTGATGTGACACAAGTTTTGACCTGATGTGACACATCTAAATGTGTCATGTTTGAATTGAACACAAGTGAGAATGAGATTTGTAAGCTCTGGTGGAGGGAAAGATGTGACTAATGGGAAGTGAATAATGGTATTCTGTCTGTTCCTCGCACAAAGCTAACATATGGGATCTGATGCTGATCCGCTACGAAAATATAGGATTTATATATGGTGTGTGTGTGTGTGTGTATGTGTGTGTGTGTGTGTGTGTGTGTAAAATACCTTTTACAGGTATTATTTTATTTAACAGACAATTTGAAATAATATGAATAGACATTTTAGTCATGTATGCTATTAAAATTAACATTTTAAAGCTACCTGGTCTCATGACAAAAATGTACCTCTGGGAACTTTTTCGCAAGACGCGAAATACATACCAATAAGTACATATCAATAAGTACATATCATTGCAGTTTCCAACATGTAACACTAGAGGCGGTAAAACAGCGAGTAAGCACTGTAATCTTTTTCGTACACAGTTATGATTACAGCTCCATATATTTTGCTTTCAGAATGCAATAAGCTTGCTCGGTAGCTCAGCCGGCATGAAATTGGACTTAGGACGCAAAATCCTTGGGTATGAATCCCGTCAAAAACGTGACTCATGATGAAAGAGCTGAAAGAGGAGAGATCGAAAAAAACAAGCTAAAATGGCATGCTTGTGATATTATCGGGTTTCAACATTTCAAGTCAGAACTGCGGTGACGTACAAAACCAATGTCACATAAAACGTACCATATGTACGTTCATCTGTTCTGGGGGGAAAAGAACAAACACTCTTTTAGCACCACCCAGTGGACATTTCAAATTGAATGTGTCACGAAACATACATAGCAGTATGTATTTCGCGTCTTACGAACAAGTTCCCAGAGGTACGTTTTTGTCATGAGACCAGGTTGTTTTAAAGCTATACTGTAAATAACCAATTTTATAAAGTTGTTCGTTCTTTCTACTTACGGTCACATTTAATTCAATGTGTTACTAGTTGTTTCTTTGTAATTTGTGAAATTTACTGTTAATTTGAAACTGAAAACAGTTTCAAAGTAAATCCTACACCACCCCCCGTTTACTCGCTTGTGTAAACAACTCTTTATTTTTTTTTTGTCTTGTTAGTATTAATGCTAAAATGGTTATTGAGCTGTAGGCTAATTTTCAATTATTTTAGAAAGAATGGAAGATTAAAGACAGGTCTTTGCTGATCACAGAGGAATCCAGATTGTTTTTCAATTGCTGACTTAATAATGAGTATTTAGGGGGAAAAAAAATGCTATAGGGGCTGATTAACAATGCTGGATATCAATATTAAGAAGCCAAAAAACTGTTTTGAGGTGGTTAGTGGGTAAAATGTTGAAGAGGAGGCTAGAAGAATACCTAAGCGATATGCTCTGAATGTATGATCTGAATGTGTGCGTTGACCGCTGTGAAAAATGATATAGGCCTATTACTTTCACAGTACTAAATAGGAACAAACCAATCTAAGCTATTTTTGATCATTTGCTACTAATTTTATCACCAAAGAAAACGTATTGCATTTTTCTATTGTGAAATTTTCAAATTATATGTGAGGTGAGAGGTTAATCAGGTTCATTTTTAATGGTGGATAAAAAAAAAAAAAAAAAAAAAAAAATGTAGGTGGCTGATATACCTGAAAAGGAAAACTTTCATTAAGCAAAACATCTTTGTATTAATTTGCTTGTCTATCTCAGTATTGTGAAAGAGCAAATAAATAATAATATTTATTCATTTACTTACTTACTTGCTTGTTTTACTTTACTGTTATTTTAACCACATATTCTTTGAAGTGAAATTTCTTTTTGAAAAATCAAGAATCACTTTGGCATAAATATATTAATGCATCTCTGCCAGAATGTCTGGTATTAATTTCTAGTGGAGTATAAATTAAAGTAAACTCTTGTATAATTATACAGTTATGGTATGTATAATTATACAAATATGTTTCCATTCATATTTCTGATAAACAGCTGTATACCCTAGTAAAAAAAAAGTAATATATTTTAAATACATTTATTTCATAATATGTATAGTTCAAATCTATTAACATATTTTCTGACATATCGCTCGAGACTTACTGACATAAAAATTATAATTAAAATTTATTTGGAGTACTACTTGTGCACAATGTTCATTTCTTAATATTAAGCCTAAAATGTGTTTTAATGTCACCATTTATGAGGATTGTATGATCTTTGGATAATATCAGTATTTAATTGCAAAATATTTAAAGTGTATCTGGAGTATACTTGCAACACTTTAGCACAATCAAATGTACTTAAGTATATCTTTAGTTGGACTTCAGTACTACTTCCGCACAATTAAAGTCCATTAAGCACAAAACTTGTTGTTCCAATTTAGCAGGCTTTAAGTATACCAGTTTAGTATACTAAAAGTACAATTGCAGGCTATTTTTATTAAGTACATAAATATGTAAATATATTTGTAGTATACTTATCATGAAATACATGTATTTTGAATACATTTTAATATATTTATTTTTCACTAGGGTAATTTTACATATAGGCCAAAAAATGGTGGAGAAACAATTTTCGCTCAGTGACGGCTAGTACAATTCACATTTACAAAGAAACAGCATGTAACACATTGAAGCAGATTTGAAATTCTGAAGTTCTGAAAAACTAAATATTATCTTCCAAAACATACTCCTATAAACTTTGTTTTATTTAAAACAATGTCGAAATTTGGTACATAACATTATTTGCCAACCCTCACAAATATGACATTTATAATTTCCTCATATGTTTGCTCATATTCTTGCTTATCTCAAACTATCACTTTAGTTTAGCCACATATAATAAGCAAACCTGCCAAAGTTTAACTAGTGATAAGTGGGGGGGGGAGGGGTGGGAATTATTATACTCAATCATTTCTCATTTGTACAATGAACTCTGAATGGGCCCTTCAGCCAAGATTATTATAAACGCATTTAACTTTCTGACACCAATAATGAGAACTTCTGAGAAATGTGAGGAGCTGGGAGAACATATGTTGTGTAATTCCAGCAGTGAACGTCATCAGGAATAGAACAGGCAGTCCTTAACAATATACAGGTCTCTGAAGGGGGTCACTGAAAGCCTTAGATAAGCCAGCAGAATGCAATTAAATAACCTTAACACTTTTTAAGTGATCATATCTCCCAGCTGGAGTAGTGAAGCAGTGTTGATTATTCTCTGTATTTCACAGCATGCGTCATACATCCAGTTGCTTTCATTGCAATAGTTATAGGCTCTATAGGAAATGATTTCTTTAAGTGAAAGTATAAGTATAAATTATGCTGACAGACATCATTTATAATGCTAAAGTTGTTCCTTGATGCTTTCAAAACATTTTAAAAAGTGAATGAAACCACAATACCACTAAAAGAAAATAATGGCATATTTCAACACAGAAAAGACATTGAAAGTAATATAAATAAGACCTAAACATGTCAGCACTAACAATACAGACTGTAGCTTTTCTGCATGAAGAGGAAAAATGAGGTGGAAAAAAGAACTAGTCCATTGCCAACCCCACCAATGGACCTTATACCCCACAAACTGGAAGCACTTCAGTGGTCATTGTTCTATAGCACATTTCCAAATATACCTCATAGATACGGCAGTTAATATTTCACAGAGTTAATAGTTTGTCGGTCTGTAGAGCTTCCGCAATTATGCATGACCAGTCAGTGGGGATGATTAAAGCTGGTTAAAGTGTCAGAAGACAAGGGAATTAACTAAAAGTCTTTAATTACACTTCATGGACATTAATCATGCCAAGAGTTGAGCCTAATTTCCTAGGCATTTTAATCTTCTTCACGGTGTGACTAGCTGTCCAGAGAGAGTCCTAGGTGCATGACAAAAACCTGATCTCGCAACTGCTCTTTTATGCTCCATGCATTTTTGTCTTTTACTGTTTGAACCATACTCTTTTTGGTCTCACAAATACAAAATTGGGTTTCAAAATATTCCTTATCAAGAGGAAACAGTTGCAAATGTGTTGCATGATTTAGACAGATTGCAAGGAACAGCTCACACAAAAATGCAAATTTTATCATTCACACACCATTTTTGCTCCTCTGTAGAACATAAAAGGTGAATTTTTGATTTGAGCTTCAAAAAGGACAAACAAACACCATAAAAGCGTGATGAAAATGCCCATACAACTTGGAAGAAACAGACCTAAATTTAACTCCAGTGAGCTGTTGCAACCATTACTGAGTTTGAGAACTGGATCAGTCTGGTTTTGAACAAATCATTCACTCTTTTGTGAACTGGATCAACAGATTCATTTGACAAGATTCAACTCAAAGGAAAAGATTTTGAGTGAAAATTTTACATTTACATTCATACATTAGGCAAACTCTATTATCCAAAATGACCTACACTGCATTAAGATTATTTTATCAAATTAATCAAATTACCTTGGTGTTGCTTGCACCACGCTATACCATTTTTAGCTAAATAGTTTTTTTTTTTGTTTTTTTTTGTTCATTTATTAACTGCATTTTATATAAAAGCTAAACATGTTTGAAACAATAAAAAAGGGTAAATAATAACCAAATTAAAATTTTTGGGTGAGCTATCCTTAAGTCTTCTCTCTGTACGTCCATAGTCAGGAACGGGACAGAGCGTGTTACTGTGCCGAGCAAAGGTATGAATTTGTTTCTTAATGTTCACCAACTCCTAATTGCAGCTGGCAAACATATATTGGAGACAATTAATATGCCTGTCCCAGTTTCCCACAAAATATTGCTTCCCTAACTCACTGTGACATTCTAGCTTTCTTTGAGGTGCTCCCATCTTATTAACTCACCTTTGCAAACCTCGGTGGATTAATTCTCTTTGAGGATGACAAAAAGTGCTCTTGATTTTTACAGCAAATGCTTTAAGAGGATGCAGTTAGTAAGGTGCATGATTGGGCTCAAAGCAGATATGAGTCATTTAAGCATGTAAACATCACTCCTTTGATCAAATCAAACAGGTCTGCTGGCAAAGCTTCATTAATAGTTTAATTGCTAACTATGGGCAGTTATATATAGTGGATGGCTTTTGCAAATCAATCGTTGCTTTCAAAAAAAAAAAAAAAAAAAAAAAATCAGAAGTAG
>JAFVLL020020481.1:0-22483 GCA_021397915.2 Tor tambroides | reverse complement strand
ATGGGACTGGCTTCTATGGTCAGATGAAACTAAAAAATGAGCTTTTTAGCAGCAAACACTCAAGATGGGTTTGGTGAACACAGGGATAAAAATTAAAAAACTCTGGCACAAGTTTATGTTATTCTGTGGCAAAATTATTTGGTTCCTATTTTTATTTCTTAAGTGCCTCCTTAAGTGATTTTTTTGTCTGGAGTCCTGACCAGGATAACAGCAGATTCCAGCCTTTGATATGGATCATCTCCCCTTGATTATTAACCAATGAATGGGGTTGCTGCTAAGTGTTTGTTTCATCATTCAAGCCAATATTTGCCTGTATGAAGAGGACAATGAGCACATTTTTGTTGCAGTGCTCAGGAGAAAATGTTGCCCACACTTGTCAAAGTAGCTCAGAGATAAAATAATATGTGAATCACCATATATTAGGAACAGTGTCCAGGAACTGCTGCATGGACATCACTGTTTTGCCTTTTCATTGTATCTGTATGTTTGTTAAATTGTGCTTGACTAAGACAAAATGCTAATCCGAAAAGAAAAAAAAAGACAATCATCGTTAACACAGTAACTTTTCTTGCTTTCTGTGATATTTGATATTTGGTTTCTTATTTACATCATTATACAAATATTATTTAAGTAATTAGGGATTAGATCTGAAAAAACAAACCTACAAAAAAGTTTTTTAGGGTAATGAATAAAAATGTTTCACACATAGCAATAGCACTTAAGAAAAGCTACTTATTACACATATGGTGTTTAGGTTAGAGGTGCAATGGATTTCAAAATTAAATGACATAAACAACCATTTTACTAATATATGACTTCTATTAAGACTTCTAGGATAATAAACAGAAAAAAGGTTGTGATGCAATGTCTATGAGCACATTTGCACATTAACACCTATTCAGTATTCAGCAACTCTTCACCTCTGCTTAGCCTCCCAAAGGATCTCAATGTAAGGGCTATGACAGTAAATCAATACTGAGAGGAAATATTAAAAACTGTTAAAAATGAGAATCATTACTGACTGTGTGCTACAGCATTGCATGGAGAACCTTCATCCCTGAAGTCACTTTACAGGGAAAAAAGTGCATTTAGAAACAGCAAAAAAACCAAAGAGTAAGTTCCTGCAAAAAAAAAAAGGGGGGGGGGGGTATAAAACTAGTTGAACAAAGCATGGGCTCAGCATTTTATATTGGACACTTTAAGGAAGGTCATAAGCATATGGTTTCATGTAGCAAGTTTGCCATGTCATGTGCTTCTAGGCAGCCTGAGTTGTTAACTGCAGTGATGGACGGTGGGGAAGCACAAGTAATTGTACACTAAACAATGAACCTTGCTCAAAGTGCTCAGAATGAGCATATATTACAATGTAAACAAAATGGCAATATTCCAGGGACAAGAGAATAAACATTAAACCTACACGTTGCAATGGAATACCTAACCACTTCTATATACATCTAGGATTGTGGGGTGCACTGTGGATGTCTGCATTTTTAATATCATAGATTTCAATAATGTGCATTTCAATAACTTGCCATTTCCAACCCATTTGATGGCCCAATTATCATAAAAAGAAACCGGATTTCCAGATTTGAAAAAAACAAAAAAAAAACACATCGATTGAAAGCCGAGAAGCCAAAAAAGCAAGCAGATGTTTTTTTCCACAGCAAATACTGCACAAAATGCTCTCACTGACTCCTGCTGAAGCATACAGGTGGCACCTAAACCTACTTATTTAAGATGCTACTGCCCAATAAACACTGACTTTTGCGTCACTAAAGTCACGTAAAACACGCCATCGACTAAGCAGTCCTGCTTAGAAGTGAATGGCATAAGTTTATTTTTACCAAGTTAACTAGCAGAAATATTTTTCCTGAAAATGAAAATTCTGTCATTATTTAATCAACCTGTTGTCATAAAGCCATCACTCAAGTCAAATGTGCCATTTTTTAAACCTGAATGAACATGTGAATGAGAGTTCAGAGCTTCAGCAGAGAGAAAGATTTGATTTTCTTTCTATTTCTCTCACAAAGCTATTATACACTTTAGAGATCATATGGACTATTTTATGGTGATTTTTAGTGTTTGACAGTGACGGTCACTGTGAACTCATTTTATGGGAAGAGCTTTATAAAGATTTTTCTAAAATTCTCATTTTTTGTCTTGTTCAGAAAAATTATTTTTGAACATGAGGGTGAGTAAATATTGATAAATGTATTATTTTTTTCTGTCATCATATACTCACCCTTATATTGTTTCAAACATGTATGATTTTTTTTCCCTCTTTGGAACACAAAGGAACATATTTTGAAGAATACTTAAATCCAAACAACACTGGACCCAACTGACTTCACTGCTTGAACAAACAAACAAAATATTTTTCATGTTCACAGAAGCAAGCAAGTAAAAAGAGTTTGAAAGGACATGAAAGTTTATCATTTATGACAGAATTTTCATTGATGAGTGAATTATCCCTTGAAGCAATCATTTGTTCTAAGCCCTGCTGGTGTGTTTTGAGCCTGCAGTTCAGCACGTAAGACACTTTAAATACGACTGCTGTAACTACACCTAAAATAGTCATTTGTAAATAAAAACACTTTGGGTTCTCAGATCTCTAGTGCAATGGGGCTACAGTGAACACTTTTAGGGTTCTCGGTACAAGCCCCATGTTGCTACCTTGAACGCTTTATAAGGAACCATTTCCTTGTTTGGAATGCTGTTTGACTAGAACTGAATTTGACCAAGGTGTACTTCAGATTATTACATAACAGAGACACACAAAAACTCTCACAACCCCGCAACCCCACATCCCCTCTCTCTACCTCTTTGTCACTGTCTCTCCCACTCATAGAAACACAAATAAATACGAAAAAATTTGTACCACTAACCCACTTATCTACCTTCAGTGGTCATCCGGCAGTTCACAGTTTGTCTATTTTTGCACCAGCCAATCATCAAAGTCACTGCTTATTAAAAATGTTCAATGTTTTCAAAAGAAAAGTCACCTTAAATTATAGCTAGTTGTCAAGTAGACTACCACACCATCACAAAAGATTAATATGGTGAACTGTACATTTAAGTACGAACAATTCTTACTCAAATAAATAAAGTGTACCCTTGAACTTTGTTGTGGTATTCACAAACCACTTTTTTGGCCTAAATGTGGCCTCATGTTGTAAGATTCATGTTCAGAAGATTTATTATATGTGATATCAGGTCAAGACCAGTGTAAAGTCCCTCACACTTTGTCTCATTATTTGGGTCTCTGTGTGTCAGTTTCATGTTCTGGCTGGTGTCTGAAACCATATTTTTCGCAAAGATCAAGCGGTTTTGCGTCCAACTCAAACTAAAAAGATTCAAAGGTTAAACACACAACTAAGCTCAAATTCCTTTCAGGAAAAACACACTCCGTGTACACTAAAATGCTCGCTTAACTTGTGGTTCAGACTGAAGCACCAAATTATCAATCAGATTCTTTAGATAAATGCAGAGACACACAAGTGTTTTTCTCCGTATAGTCTTAATTTAAGGTAAAGTTTCTTTTCAGCTTGCATAACATTTCATTAATGTCCTGCTTTTGTTCCAGCCGGTGCAGGTCTAATTGAAACCAGTTTTTTAAAACAGCCATCCCACTGTTCAGTGAAGTCAAATTACATTTATAATTAAAGAGAACATTGTTAAACCACAAATGATGAGATATCAAAACAACCAAATAGTAAAAGACATAAATGCTTAAACTGTGAGTTTATGCATTGCAATTTAACTAATGCCTGTCAATTAAAATGCATAGCGTGACAGTTGTACCTGCATTTCGGTGTATGAATCAAAATGTTCCCTTTCCATGTATAGTTTCTGGGTGATTAAATGTGTGAATGACTCAGAACGAGAATACAGAGAAGTTCAAGGATAAGAGCTTTGAAGCGCTTGGCATGGTGTCTTTGCATTTGGACACAACTGTGTGGGGTTGCCTTTATGGCAGTATCCCTGGACCCAGCTACCCTGAGGGAGGAGGCTGACTATGAGTCTGTGTGTTTGGATAAAAGCATCTGCTAAATGAATAAATGTAAATGTAAATGTGTGTTAATGTGTACAGCTGTCTCTGTGTACTGGTTTACTTGGCTGCGGTCATAAAGAGAGGAACTTCAAGCAAATTAAGGCTTCCTTCAGGAATTACAATTTAATTTAATTCCTAGCTAATAAAATGGTCCTGAAGCAACTGGTCCCAATCCATTAATAGAAAACCAATAAAGAACATTCCTATACAGAACTGAAACTGAACACGAAACCAGGGGTCATGCGAAAGTACTGGGGTCCGTGGAGAAGACTTCTAAAACAAAGCCTTTTCTTTAAAAAAAATTTCACTACATCTCTGACTATTTTATTTGAGCTAATCATCTAATGTGCATTATATAATGTTTTTTTTTTTCATACTTTAAATGTAAGTTTTCTTAACATGTTATGAAGCAAATTTGGACTTTTTTATTCTGGGGGTCCCTGTGATAGCTGAGAATCCGAATAGGAGATCCCAGGGTCGGTACAGGTTGGAAATCCCCTTAAAAAGTAATTGCTCTCCAAATAAGTGCATATGGTCCTGTGCATCGTTTCTTGCTAATTGCCGTTAGGCATTAATTAATCATATTAAAATAAATGTAGACTGTAAATAAACATTTAAACAAGTCGGGCAACTTTTTCACTGTCCTCAGTACAGTCGCATGTTGGGGTACAAAGACGCGTGTTTATGCGCGCCATTATAATTAACTTTATCAACGTAATGAATTGGTTGTAGCGCAACACATAATCAGTGTGGAAAGAAAAAACACAGCAGTGCCCCCTCTTACCTGCTATCCGTGAATGATGTTACATCCAGCCATTTGCCCATCTCGTTTTTCACGCAGGGCATGTTAGGGTAAGGAGGACGGGTCAGCATCCCGCCGGGGTACCACTGTTCGGGCGGAGGTCGCTCCCGCGGAACCAGAGCCTCGCCTCGGCCGTACTCGTAGGGGTTACAGATAAAAGGCGTATCGTGGCCAGATGCGTAAGGGGTCCTCTGTTTGAGGGACCCGTACTGGACGCTACTGTCCTCAGCGTACCTATGCGGGTACGCCCAAGTGCCATTTAGTTCACGGGGCATCATCTCTGCCTTGATTTTGACATTATAGAGATTAACATAATCCTCCACGGGGCCCGCGAACTCGCCGGACATCTCCGCGGGCTTCGCGAAGCTCTGGCTCGGTCCGTTTTCGAGTTCCGGTTGCACGAAATGGGCCATGCTCTGGGGCAACAGTTGTTCGAACTGGCACGAAGACGCTCGCGTTGCATCCATGTTCGGTGCTGTCGTCGCTGCCGTACCTTCTGAATTCAAGTTGGCAAAGTCCCCGGACAAGCTGGCGAACTCATGCATCTCCGGCACATCCGCGGTTAAGTGTGATCGAGATGCGGTGCTGCACTGCAAGGTCGTCACCTCACCAGCTAGCTGCTCCAAGTCGCCACTTTTAAACATCTCGAGCAGTTTGTCCCTGCCTCGTCCCGCCGCGAGAGCGTACTCTCTTTCTTTCCCTCCTCCTGCCTCCCGTTCGCTCACTGAGCAGTTCAGCAAAGGCATTCCAAACAAAAAGATTTCCTCACTACAACTTTCAGTGGTCAGGGGCGGCGGCGCATGGTGCGGTCCCACCTCGCCCAGTTCGCTGGACTCCATAGCTAAGCCCAAAGATACGGACACGGCTTTGCACAGCTCTCGCGCTGTCTCCGAGATGCTACTGCTGCTGCTGCTGCTGCTGTTGGTGGTGGTGCACGCGCGACTACTACTCGCCACACTTGCGTCACGGACCGAGCACAACTCGCGCGAATGAACTTCAGCCGCAGCGCAGCCCTTCTGACCGTTCTCAGCGCCCCGAAGGAAACCTGCGCGACTGCCGCTGCTTTCGGTGGCGTCTGCGCGGCCCGAGCCGCTAGATGACAGGGACGAGCCGCTTTTACTTCCTGTTAAACTCTTGTGAAAATGAATACGACTCGCCGCCGCCTGCATCACTAAACTCGCACTCTCGCACTCTTTCTCGGGGCAGCATATTATTCCCTTGCTGGAGGACAGCTTGCTTAAACGCATTTCCGTCGACGCGGTCTTCTGCAGGCAGCCGCGCTTCTTGGAGCTAGAAAAGTCCAAACTCTCTGCGTTTTGAAAAACGCTTTGGTAAGGTCCGTGAAAAACTGTGTCTGGAGATTCGCAAGCCTCCCCCGGAACCTCCATAGTCTAGAAACAGAGCACAACACGGGCCGCGAGTGTTTAAAGGAGACTCACCGCAACAAGTTCATCGACAAAATCCTTGAAAAAGTTCCAGTCAGACAGACATGAAAGAGCTGCGCTGCGCGAGATCGTGTGAGCAAAACTAATCAAACGAGCGCTCACGCTCAACCGGAGACGCAAGGTGGCTCTTAATAAACGTCAACGGAAAAGTTTTCCGAAAATGCACGTGAACAGCCTTCTGCTCATCAGAGTGTTATTGAGTCCCGTCGTATGCTCAAGTCAGACGTGCAGGCTACGCGCGTTGTCCGTAAATGAGCGGATGAACGTGAACCCGACCGGGGGTGGGAATTTCTCTCCACCGCTCGAGTTGTTTTCCGTCTACCTTGAGAACAAGCGAAAAGATTTGCGCTGTTTTCAATGATCAGTCCGAGCCGAGGCGGCGGTTGCTACAATGCCCTGGGCACATCACAAAAACCCACGCTTTCCTTAAAGTACAATTAAAGCCCCTTTCTCTCGTGTCAGGTACTCTCCTGCGCTCAGTCGCAGGGAAAGCGCGGAGAGCTTGCTGTGTCACGGTGTTTTGCCGGGGTAAGCAGTTATTTTACGGAGAGATCGCTCGGGAAAGTCCTTGAGTGCTTTAACTTTCAGGACTAAATAATACAGCTACGGGAACGGCGCCAGTAAAACGGGTAAATGAGAACACGCCGCAAATACGAGCACGGGATCACAACTCACTTTCACTTAGTATTAAAATATAACCCTGATGTGTATGTAGCCTATCATAGGTTGAAAAAAGGTGAAAAATACAATAAAATCAATGAACCCCAGTGCTCTATGGGAGTCTGCACGGTGCGCACTTTATAGGAGTTCTGGGCCTCTGTTCTGTGGAAATGTTTATTACTGAGCACACGTTAAATCCACAACGGGACTGTTAAGTCCACAAAATTATAGCCATTTGAAGAGCAAAATATGATGATGGCTATTTTTTAAAATGGGAGAAGGCTATATTTAACTTGCTGCCAGAATAAATGTTCCTGTCTGGACATTTAATGTCAATTAAATTAAATATGTGACCCTGGACCGCAAAACCGGTCATAAGTAGCACGGGTATATTTTGTAGCAATAGCCAACAAGCCTGGGTCAAAATTTTTGATTTTTCTTTTATGCCAAAAATCAGGATATTAAGTAAAGATCATGTTCCATGAAGATAATTTGTAAATTTCCTACCTTAAATATAGGCTATCAAAACTTAAGTTTTGTTTAGTAGCCTAATATGCATTGCTAAGAACTTCATTTGGACAACTTTAAAGGCGGTTTTCTCAATATTTTGATTTTTTTGCACCCTCAGATTCCAGATTTTCAAATAGTTGTATCTTGGCCAAATAGTGCCCTATATTCTAACATACCATACATCAATGGAAAGCTTATTTATTCAGCTTTCAGATGTATCTCAATCTCAAGTTTTTATTTTTATTTTTTTAAATGACCCTTATGACTGGTTTTATGGTCCAGGGTAACATATGAAATTACATTTTTTATGTGCAAAATTTAATGGACTACTTTATTAAATGACAGGATTTAAGATTAAATTAATGTAAGGTCAGGTTTGTAAACATTTCAAATGCCCCCTCATTAGGTAGAATGTAAAAGTTTAAGTTGAGAATATGAAATAGGCTATGGAAAATATGACTGACTCAACAATAAAAGGAAATGAGAAAGAGTCAGAATGTGTTAGATAGGTTCTGTGTGAATAAATACATTAAATATCCATAATAATTTTTTGCTTGGACTGTTGTTGCTTTGACAAAGGCAAGGCACCACTCTAGGTTTTCATTAAGCTCTAGAAGATGATAAAACATCAAGACAATAATTACATCTTCCTAAACAGTCAGGTTCTGAGATGTCTTCTCATTCACATCCAGCCACAAGGACCCGTTTGATCAAATGTTCGTTATTATGAGTACTACTTCAAGCAGTAGGCTATTATTTTTCTGTAGAACTTTCACCAGTGAAAAGGCTATCCTTTTTTTTTTCACTGTAACTAAATGTGACCTTTATTTTTTTTCTTTGCCACAAGGCTCAAAAGATTTTAATGCTCCTCAGTGAGAAAACATATTCATTATTAATCCCTGTTGTCAGGTCAAAATTAATAACAGCGTAACATATAAAGCCTTATTTACATCATGTTACAAGAAGAATGATTTCCAAGAATAGGGCATACACTTTGCCCTATTAAGAAGTGAGAGTTCAGAGAAGCACTTCACATAACCAGCAAGCATGCCACGTATGCAGTGCAGCAAAAGGATATTGCATTTACAGTGCTGTATTGTCGTGAACCGTGTCTGATGAAGAATGCTGCAGTGAAGTGTTTGAGGTTATTCAGAATGAATTGGTGAGTGGCTGTGGGAGGAGCTAAGAGTGAGGGACGGAAGTTGAGAGGGCTGTTTTGTTTTGTTTTGTCCGGAGATTGCTGATATGAAGGGAAAGTGCTCCGTTGCGTTGTTTATCAGGCTGAGTTTTGGTTATATCTCATCATCACATTTTTTGTTTATCATTATAGGAACAGGTATTCTACCCGTTCCTTGCTGGTGCTCTCAGTTTTTTTTTTTTTCTATTTCTTTTGCTCTATCACATCCGTTTGAGTGCGTGTGTGCAGCACCTGTTGCTTAGTAACTGAAATTTCACATATACTCAGAGCATTACGGCAAAGTGCACCCCATTTACTCTGTTTAAATATATAAATGTTCTTTTATTTATATTCTTTTTATTCCAGGTTTAGTAAACTCAATCGATAGCACATGTGATATGATGTTGAATGATTACCACAAAAAAAAAAGAAAAGCAAACATTAAGGCACTTAGAATGGAAGTGAAAGGGCCAATCCATAAACATTAATACTTACTGTTTCAAACATACAGGCATAAAGAATATGCATGATTTTTTTATGTTTCAAATGATCATAAAAATAACAAGAAAAACTTTACAGCTCAAATAAACAAGTTCAACAGAATTAAGCGCTTTATAAGCTTCATATTTCTGCTTTTAAAAAATTGGTCTCATTCATTTATGTGGTGCCTCGCTGTAATGTTTTTTTTTTTTTAAGAAAACAAGGGGCAGAATTATTTTTTTGTATTTATCAACATTGTTTCACAAACACTGTTGATTGAGCTTAACTTCTATTGTTTATCGAACATTCCTTTATTTTCTTTGATTTCTTCGAACCTTATAGGGTGTCACCAGAATCAAGATAATATGAATCCTCACATGTGCAAACTAAAGTCTGTGTCTGTTTTGTGCTCAGTGATGTAAGTGAAAAAACCTTTTGACTGAATCTCCATATAGGGCAGATTAATTTTGCATTACTAACTCAGTGGACAGACAGTAAAGCCACTTAAGTGAATGTGCATATGAATTGTTAAATAAGTGTCTATAAAGCAGTTTTTGAGGTTGCTGGTGTTCCTTCATCCCCAAGGACCAGTCCAACATTTACCTGCATGCATGTTCTGATAAATGAGAGTGACAATCTGTATATCACACCCAGACACCTGTAAACAGGCCAGACTCTCTATTTCTGTACATAGAAACACTTAGCACACACAATTCAACATAAGTTGTCTTTTCAGGACATTCAGAAAATATTCAATACTTTAAATTGAGTTGCTGCTCTAAACATGTGAGTTTTGCCAAAATGGTTCAAATGAGTTTGTGTCTCTCTGATTGTCCTAAAGCAGCATATGGGCAAAGATGTGAAGTATTCATGCTACATGTGGGTATTTAATCAGCCATGAACACATGGGCACTATAACTAAATAAAGGAAAATGAAGGTGTGGCTGCTAAAACAATTTCACAGTTAGTGGTTGACAAAAAACACCAATATTTGAAATGATTGTGAGCACATGTTTTTGTTATTCAGCGTCCTAAAGAGAACCATTTTGTTCTTAGTGTGAAAAATATTCTTCCACTATAAAGCACCTTGAAAAGGTTCTATGGATGTTAAAGTTTCCTCATTTAACCATGTGGCAATAAAGAATATTTCGTTTTAAGATTGTGTGCAGTCTGCTTCTTTTAACAGTTGACTGGAATGTCACCCCAGCGGAAAAAAATGCCATTTTTTAATTTATATTTACATATGCACATTTGGACATATGCAATATATTCTGGTATTCATTGTTAACAACTGAGGAGAACTTTGAAAAATGTTGAGTGAGTGTGAGAAAAAAAGCAATGTTTCTACAGGCTAAAACATTTAGTCGATTCCTCCATTCTCTAATTGAAGGTTACAAAAAGACAGCACAAAGAGGAGGGTTTGATATTTTCTTCCCATCTATGGCTCTGCATCCAGAGAAGAAGTCCATGCTGAAGACTTTTTAACAGAGAAAGGAGTAAAGAACAAAAGACACATGATACACAACCAACTTCAGGTCTCTCTAACCTTTCTCTCTTTGTCTGTCCATGATGTCAAGTTTATATTTACAAGCAAACACTTACACATTCCAATCCAGTCCAGTCATTTTACCACAAAGAGACGAAAAAGCGAGAAAGAAGCAGACGGAAAGACAAATGGAGATACAACATAACAAGCTGCAAGAAGTTTATCATTCTCTGTGGAGTCAAGGAGTCAGTGTCATGCCAACAACCGAGGATTAACATTAGTCAGAGGCATGTGGTCCACACAAATCAGTGAGGCTGGGTGTTTCACAATGCACATTTAGTGTGTGAAAGCATGCATGTACGGGGCCTAAAAAATGAATATCATTCTGCTCATCTTTCAGTTACATTATTATATTCCTGCTTATAGAGAAGGTCTTCGTTTCACTTGATCATATCATATCACTCATCATCATCCCCCTCTGAAGTCAGCAGACATTCTCAACTTTTCTCCAGCGTGCCAGAGTCTGATCACTACAACCTCTTTGGCTTTGATTCATGTGCAACTGAGAGAGCTGTCAGAGTGGGTGAGGTAAGTTTATACTGTTTATATACCGGCTGCTCTGTGGTCAGTGGAAGTCATTGGCATAAGCTCCACCTACTTTTCATGTCACAACATTTGTTGCTGCTCAGCTCAACTCCTCTGAGTAAGAGTTAAACTATTTCCTCAAAAGCAGCGATACACCTGCAAGCATATTCCTTTTTCTACTTTTTTGTTCATCTTTTGGCTTGCAAGAGCTGTTTTGAATCATGAAATCTTGGAGTGAATATAAAATTTCCACAATCAGGTCATGTCACAGCTGTAGTTAACTTGTTATTGTGGAGCTTTATGGTCGTCAGTGTTTTTTTTCCTTTTGGTTGGTCTCATCCTATTAATGCATGATGTGTTGGCCACAAATGTTCCATTTTGACAAGTCGAACTTTTCTGTTAATAAAACATCCAGTCAGGCTGAAGCCGGGGTTATGCAACATTGGTTAAAAGACAACAGAACATGTGCAGAATGCTGGCACTGACTGAACTGATAAAAGTTTATGACGGACTAAGTCATGTTTATGTATTCTCTAAAAACCAGATTTTGGTACAATTTGCCATGTTTTGCTTTCTCTGCAGGAGAATCATCCCTAATTGAAGTTTATAAGCTTTTTCTGGGACAGAAACTAAACAAAACTGAGGTATCGTATGGCAATTTGTTGTTTTATTTAGCAATTAAATGACAGAATCCAAGGTTTTATATAAGTGGACAAGGCTTTTTTGTCGACAATAAGTGTTTTTGACGTTCTTAATATATCATGTAAACAGTAGCCCACACTTTCATGAAATCTCATCTAAGTGAAACTTATCCTTCACAGTGTGCACTAGAAATTGTGTCTAATGATCAGCAACTATTTATTGTCATTATGCAAAACAAGACAACACATTCTACACATTTGCTCACCCTCATGTTGTTCAAAACCAGCATGATTTTCTTTCTTCATAAAAACATTAAAGATATTTTATGAACGTCTATGGACAAAAGTCTAGTATGGACAAAAAAAAAAAAAAAAAAAAACATACTGAGACATATCTTCATTTTCTTTACAAATTCATACATCATCTATTTCAGGGGTGGGGAACGTTGATCCTGGAAGGCCGGTGTCCCTGCAGAGTTTAGATCCAACCCTAATCAAACACACCTGAACCAGCTAATCAAGGTCTTCAGGATGCAGTTAGGTATTTTTTTCCAGGGTTTTTCAGGGTTGGAGCTAAACTCTGCAGGAGAGTGGCCCACAGGATCAACGTTCCCCACCCCTGATCTATTGTGTTCCAGAAAGCAAATCAGGTTTGGAAGTCAAACAAAACAAATATGTATAATGCTTAGTAAAAATAAAAGTATGTTTTCTTTAAGGTCCTCTTTAGTTTAACTTTGTTTTGCTTATTATGTCTATTCTGCCAGTCTGAGGCAAACCCCTCAAGGCAGACTCTAGTTCTGAGAGTAGTAGTTTTTCCTCTGTCAACAGCAGGTGCACAGAGATGTCCCTGAGGCCTTATCACATACTGTCATCAAGGATGAATTAGCTTTCATGTTTAAACAACTTATGTTTTAATTTGCCCTTTTAACTATACTACTAATTAATGTTCAGAACCAGGTCTTAAGGTGTCTCTCTCTCTCCAGGTGGTTGAAGTTTTCTTATCTGAACTATTCCTGAGTCTGGCTCTGCTCTACAGCCTTCATACTTAAAACTCCCACTAACACACACATTCATACACTCAGACACAGATGCAAATGCTCATACAGGCACACATGCCTTCATTTCTGCATGGCCATAAAATTCAGGCGTTTCGGTTTGATGTCTACAAAAGAATTTCTTTGCGTTAATCAGTCAATAATATTTTTTGCTTTGGTCTGAAGTTCGTCATTACAGACTCTGTCTGCATGGGCACCTTTGTAGAACAACATCTGTCTTAAACTTAAATATGAAGTTGGACGTCAAAACACATACCCATGTATCTTTTTAGAGGTCAGAGCAAATCTACACTTCTGATAAGGATGTGTGTGAAGTGGAAGAGGACAGGAACGGGCTGAGATAAGATTCAGGGATGAGGCGATCACATGGACAACCACGGCAGCACTCACGACAACAATGACCAAACTATCTGTGAAACTGTTCTGTTAATATAACATCATGATGTTCTGTAATATGAGTTGCTTAAGTTGGGTTAAGTTGGACAAAACAACCTGTGCAAATCATTGGTCCAGTTCAGACACAATAACTCTGACAGAATATAAAAATACTCCTTCATGCACTCTCTCCCACTTTCTCTATCTATTTTTTCCTCCTTTGCCAAAACCACTATGACTGCTATGCAAGGCTACAGTGCCCTCCTACTCCCTCACACTCTCTCTGTCTCTCTCTCTCTCACACACACACACACACACACACACACCATTCGCTGTTATCTTTTCAACACATACACACCAATCCCTTGCACAAAAACTCTTCATTTAGCTTAACAATTTTGTAATAGTTTGTGTGAAATAATTGTAAATAAAACTGATACCTTGAATTCTCAATCGGGTCAAATAAGGCATAGTAAATATGGCCTGCTCTGGTACTTGCCAACTGATCACTGAGCTGCAGCGTTCATCTTAAGGTAATGCAGTCTAATAATGTAATGTAATATAATGCTATGCGCTACAAAATGTAAACGAACTGAATGTGAAATGAATTGTTGCGCTATTTAAGTAATTCGACTCCACTTCAGAGGTCAATACGTAAATTCATTATCGCCCCCTTGTGTCCTTAAGAGGTTGCTGCAACGAGATAAATAATAAAATTCTTAGTTAAACCAAGTAAAAGCTCTTAGAACATGTTCATTTGAGAAAGAAAAAAAACTTATATCATATATTTACATGTAGACATTTAGCAGATATCATTACATTTATAGAACGACTGCTTGTGGTTGAGGAACAGGACTGCGCAACAAGTTTTCAAACGGCTATCATGTTATATGAGATTCATATTCAGGCCTTTGTGAGGAATCCTTTTGAATCGTAATTTCCATTCAAGAGCATCTCTCAATAAATGGACTTCGACTGTGGCCGCGAGTGCTCGCACATCTTTTCTTCTGCGGCTGCAGCGGATTTCAGTCACAGTGAGAACATGCCGGGACATGCCTGTGTGTCCCAGCGCGCACTGCACTGTCGCTCACCGGACAAATGTGCCAGTCAACTTCAACCGCAAGCGAAACTGGACCGACTTTACCCAAAACCACAGGAGACGGTTACTTTAATGGGATAGAGAATTAAGTGACTGCTGAGCTTTGCCCCTGCTGCAATGTAAGTTTGGATGAAACTGTCCCTAATACGTGACTTTACAGGAGATTTATGATGTAACGTAGCCGGTGCATTGCCCTCTACTTTTGTATCGTAGCAGTGCGCCCTACTTACTTAAGTTTGACCACTTTTCTTGTATTTTATGCCTCGGTTAGATTATTCCCAACAGATCATTTAACAGAGGTATTTTTGTATTAGATGCACCTCCATGTGCGCTCTCGCTTGATCTGTTTCTCTGTGTTCTGAGATCTGGAATGGATGAAAGTGAATGGACATTACTCTTTATTATTGAAACGAACGTAAATAGCTGAATATAGCCTACATTACACGAAACTAGCGAAGGCTTTTTCCTTTCTTCTTTTTTCTTTTCCATTGTCTTTTTAATTCGCTAATAATTCGCTATAAATAATGAAACGGATTGTAAATTCTGAGCAAAATAATCTACGCAATGTTTATTTTAAACAGAGACTCACCTTAAACTATATTAGATCGTTTTTTTTTGGAACGAGAAAGTGGAGGTTTTTTTATTTTTTTATTATTATTAATACGGACTGTGAAATGATTAGGCTACGCCTTCGTTTTTGCAGTTTTTGGTCAAGCAGTTGTCTAAAATGTTTTGTAGGCTACTTTAAAAACTAGAAACATAGACCTTAGAAACATTAAACCTAAAATTCAAATGTTCGAGGCATCAACAGGTTTAGAATAGTTCTAGCTAAACAAAATAACAAAAATATAAATAGATCCATGGATATATTCCATTTAGCCTATATCTAGATCGAATTTAACCTTGAGCTTTGATTTTTAAATTCATTTTATTTCAGTTATTATTTCTAAGTAGTACACTGTACTTCAAAAAAAAAAAAAAAAAAAAAAACCTGGCAGCTATAGTTGCCGGAACTTTGCTGTAATATAGTCTTGCCTATACACTAATCTACAAGTCAGTTTTTTTAGGAGTAAGATTTCGAATGTTTTTTAAATAATTCTTTTCTGATCACCAAGCCTGCATTTATTTGAACCAAAATACAGCAAAGGCAGTCATATTGTGAAATATTTTTACTAGCCCTATTTATAATAACTGCTTTCTTAATGTAATTTTCTGTGATCAAAGCTAAATTTTCAGCATCATTACTCCAGTCTTCAGTGTCCTTCAGAATGATCCTTCAGAAGTCATTCTAATATGCTGATTTGCTGTTCAAGAAACATTTTGTTATTATTATTATTATTATTATTATTATCTATATTTAAAAGAGTTGAGTACATTTTGATGAATGAATTTTTGTCTGTGTGTGTGTGTGGGGGGGGGGGGTTATAGAAATTAATATTTTTATTTATCAAGGATTGCTTTAAATTGATCAAAAGTGATGATAAAGACATTTATAATGTTACAAAAGATTTCTATTTCAGACAAATTCTGTTCTTCTGAACTTTCTATTCATCAGAGAAACCTGAAAAATTCTACTAAGCTGTTTTCAACATAATAATGTTTTGTTGTTGTTGTTTTGTTTTTTGAGCAGCAAATCAGAATATTAGAATGATTTCTGAAATATCATGTGATTGGAGTAATGATGCTAAAAATTCAGCTTTGAAATCACAGGAATAAATGACATTTTAAAATATATTCAAATAGAAAACAGATATTTTAAAGTAAAATGACAATTTTAAGTTCATTTACACTTTTTCCCTGCTAACTTACTGCCAATTAACAATTAAGAACTTCACTGGAAGTAGTCATTCACATCTCATAGTTTTGAATTAGTGTAGTGTAAGCCCATGTTTGCATGCTGTATGTTTTCACTCTTTCTTTTTTCTTCTGTTAGATATGGAATGGATTGCTTGATGGACGAGTATTTTCACGGCGGACAATGTCACAAGTGCCCACAATGTCCACCTGGCCAAGAACTGAAAGAGGTGAGAGAAAGAACGATGTTGGCTGTGAGTAAGCAAGAGAAATGCCCTGTTGTGTATCCAAAATTCGAGGATTACTGTAAAGCAAATATTTTGAAAGTCATTCACTTAATTAATCACCATTTGAGAAGCCCAGAGGCTGTGTGAAGAAAACAACACCCATAATTAACTGTCACTTATTTTTAAACACATGTAGAGAAATGAATATGAATCCCAGCAGTCGAAGTCAGCAACCTGTTTGATTGACTTTGTAATACCGTAAAGCAGATACGGTTATATTTATAAACATTTGATTATGCAGTGAATATTTATCCTGCTGGGGGTGGGGACAGCTTCAACAAGCCTAAAGTTTGCTGGTCTTGGCTCGTGTTCAGTTGGTATAGCTGGTCAGCAAACTGCTCTCCCAGCCTGAAAACCCAGCTGAATAAATATATATCTAAACCATAGAATATATTAATAAAGCATAGAAAAGTATTGATAATGTGGCTTTTTTCAAATAATTGATGAAAATTGCAATCGTCTTCTGTTTGTAAGTAAATGTAGCTGTAGCTATAAAATTATTATTAACTAGTCTGTTTTATGTACATATGAAGACATAACATGTTAAAAGAGCCCCAATTTGTGGACTATGTAAAGATGCTGTAGTATCACATCCCTGCCACCAGAGGCTTACGCATGACCTTAAATGACTTGCAAACAGGGCAAGGTTACAAAGCTGCGTTCTCAGAAAAAAACTGACACATCCAATGTACTTATCTTATTACTGATTATGTTTGTGTGCTTGTGTTAGGACTGTGGTTATGGTGTAGGTGTGTCGGCAGTGTGCGCCATATGTGATGTTCGGTGGTTTAAGGAAGCCTGGGGTTCTCACCCTTGCGCACTGTGCCAGAACTGCCGCAGACTCAACAGACACCAAATCAAGCACTGCACACACACAGACAATTCAGTGTGTGGAAACTGCCTCCCTGGGTGAGACTTTCTCACACGCACTCACAAAACAACCTTTATGAAACATGACGTTTATAGCTGATAATTGTGATCAACCCACACATGACTGATTGCATGGAACTTCACACCTAAAACTTCATAGACTCACACACACCTCACCCATATCCTGTTTTTTTCTCAAATGAAAGTTTCTACAGCAAATTGCGACTGGACGGACTAGAAGATTTGGAATGCCTTCCATGTGGCCCCGCACCCTTCAGAAACATACAGTGTAGCCGTGAGTAACATACTGAAAAACACAACTTACACCATCATGATTGAGTCCGAGCACCGTGTCAAGTTAAAGCATGTCTCCAGACTCCCTGTGTTCTGTTCAATTCTGTTACGCTACATTCAACTGTTTTTGAACAAAATGCATCCTATTTAACTGCCCCATAAGCAGAGCTTCAGGGTTGGACTGTGGCAAATATGATGCTCAATCAATCTAATGATACAGGGATTCCTTATAGCATTAGTCTGAAGTTAAGTGAAAATTAAAATTCTGTCATCATTTATTCATCCTCAGGTTATTCCAAACCCGTTTGAGAGATTCCTTCTTCTGCACATAACAAAAGGTCATTTTAATGAGTATCCATTTGGGTGAATTTAATAAAATGGCAGTAGATCACCTGGCACCTGAGATTGTGAACAAAAACGTTTATGTGGTTTAACCCTTAAATGCGTACCTCGGGTCTTTAGCGACCCGGGAGATCATTCTCTACCCTCACCCTCCTTCATTTTTTAAAGTTAGACATCAAATTTCTTAGTATTCCTCAATCTATTCATTATAAACAATATAACAAGAAAAAATAATAAAATATATAAGAATGCCTGTTTTCTGATTAATTTTTTGTGAAAAGTGTATAGGCTTGCTAGAGACCCGAGGTATGTAAATGTGTATTTTTTTCCCTGTGCAACTATATTTACATATCTAATGACTCAATATGTGCAATGCACCTTTATTCCTCGAGGTGACACTGTTTGATACACAATGGTGACGTGAGGTTTCGCTCATAATTACGGCAGGCATAAAACAAAAGAATATCATCAGCAAAAAATGAACTGGTTTGAATGGCTTTACTGCAGAGCAATTACTGTATGCAATGAAATATAAATGTCACTGTCATTTGACGGTGGATGTGGTGCATCTGCTCAAATTGAACCCTTTTAAGTTTCAAAAAGTAAACAAATTATGCTTGTGTTGTTCTGTAATTGTTCTTAAAATATCAAGAGAGTTTCTTTGCAATTGTAGCAGTTAGAGATCCATCCATGCTGGATATATAGGTCCGGGTCGCTAAAGACTCGAATATGTAATAATGCTTGGGGAAACATTCATGTATTTAAGGATTAATAATAGTTTAATGATAATTTTGTAATGGCTCATTTTAAGTGAAAAACAACCTGATATTTAAGCTATATAAGTTTCACAGCCTGAATTTTTTTAAGCACCCATGTTAAAAGGATAATTCACACAAAAATGAAAATGAGCACGCACACAGAAAACCGCCTCTCAGACAGCGCACTAGTACTGAATTCAGTTCTTTTTGTGTTTTATCGCACATGAACGGAGATATACACACAAAATGATGTCAAATTGTCCGTTTTGATGAGTATTCATGTAAACACACTTGGATACGTTAAGTGAACAGAAGCAGTTGAAAGAATATCATCAGTATATTGCATCCGTGCATTTGGTTTTAAATGTTAATCAAGCAACAAAAGAAAGAGAGACAATCACTGAACTGCTAATAAGGATTAATATAAATGTAATAAATATGTCTGCTTGAAAGAATGAAGAAAGAAGTAAGCTAGTTGTTATAAAGAATGTATATTATAGAACCGTCGGTATTTTAGTGAAAAGAGGACCATGCTCTTGTTTCTTCCTGAAATGTGGTTTTATTTCATTTTAATATAAAGACATGTGTGTCACAGCAGTTAAATGTGTGTCTATATTGCATGTTCAAATTAATACCATTCATATTACCAGCTTAATAGATGTTTTCTCCAGGAATGAGTTTAGAAATTTTAGAGAAATGCTTAATAAATACTATCTAAACCCATTAGATTTTAGTCAACTAAATACTGTAGATTTAGTCTACAAAAATCTTATGATATTTAGTCGACTACAACTAGACTAAAACTAAAACAAGTCAGATGACTAAAATATTAATCAAATTAAATGGCATTTTAGACAAAAGACTATGACTAAGACTAAATCAAAATTTGCAGTTAAAATTAACACTGGGCACAAGGGAAGTACAGTTGCTTAAATATTGGGGGGGTTTTTTACACTCTAAAATGATCAGCATGTATTTTTTTTTTTTTTTTTTTGCTGACACATACTGTAAGCTGTAAGTTAGTGCATTGGTGCTAAAGAGTCACAAATTCACTGCCATCACATAATTGACCCCCCCCCCAATTTTTGTGTGAACTTTCCATTTAAGAATATCTGTTTAAGACTTAAGATTTCTACATCCCGAAATACAAACCCATGTCAATGTATTGTAAATAGGTTCTTTCACATTCACCTTTTAATTTCATGCTTAAAGACAGACTTCACGTTTTCATCCTCTAAAGGTTGTGGTACTCTCTTCACCCCTGCATACACTCATTCTTTCCATGCTCTCATGCTCTTATCTGAGCTTCAGTACTTTTACTCCTTTTCTCACTGTTTTATCTCTATTCTCTTTATTCTCTCAATGTGATTACGGGTGAAGTAAAAGCGATGGTATTTATCCAGCAAGGATCAGTCAATGCTCTTTGAAAGTGGACTAAGGGTCAATCCTCCCTGAACCCACTTCATCATGGATTGACAGAGGTCTTTTAGCATTCTGCTGATCAGATACACGACCAGCACCTGGAAGAGGGGTGCTTAGCAAGAAACGGAAGGCAACAAAATTAGACAGCTGGGTCATTCCTTGTCAAATCAACCAAATTTCAGAAACTTCCCCAGCTCAAATTTTTGATTTTGCTAATATTTTTTCTGAAGAAAGATAAGCATGTATGGTAATGAAAGCCAAAATATTAAATGTCATGGATGAATATTTACTGAGTAAACCGCTTTTTTTGTAGAGGGGGGTCAAAATGGCAATTTTAACCTGAGATTCAGAGCCAATTTACAGGGGGCTAAAATGACTTCAGAAAGATGGCAGCATCGTATTGTTACTTTTACACAGAGATTGGTAGGTCTATTAGTGAAATCTGTTGACTTTAGCAATCTTTGTTGCATTATGTTCCAATGCTGTTCAAAAATGAGGAAAGAGCACTTTTCATGTTTTTTCAAGTTTGCAGACCTGTAACTCAAAAAGTATTAAAGATATCTTAATGCCCTTTTAGATTTTGGCTCTTAACAAATTTTTCTTTTGGCATCTTAATTTTTAAGTCCATATATGGTTTGGTTCCAGAGATATTGGGATCTCAATATGGCTCCTGGGGTAAATCATTAAATTGTACACATTTAATACATTTTCAATGGTCAAAACCAAATGTGGGTCAGTTTGCAAAAATATGATACTTCTTTTCTTTTAAAGGTGGGGTATGTATTTTTTCAAAAACGCTTTAGAAAACTGAGTCGGGCCGAGTACCAAAAAAAAAACTTGTAGCCAATCAGCAGTAAGGGGCGTGTCTACTCATGATGCAGAGGAGAGAGCGTTCAGTGCACATGACCATTAGCCGAGCCGAGTGACGACAGAAAGATAGAGATGGCGGATAAAAAAACAAAAGAGGAAAACATCTGCGGAACAAAAGAAGGCTTACGACTTTTACACTTGGCAAAGGGAGCGTAATTTCCTCATTAGGTGTGTTCGACTTGAAGCAGCGCTGCGCAGCGCAGAATGATCAGTGTATGACATCAAAGTATCGTGAGAGCGATTCGAAAGCTTAAGGATCCGTCTGCTCTCTTATCGCTCTCCCGGTACTTTGATGTCATACACTGATCATTCTGCGCAGTGCCGTTTCAAGTCAAACACAGCTAAACACGGCTTGTTCGACTTCATGCGGCGCCACAAAGATCGGCTGCCGCCTGACAAAAGCAATGCATTCTGGTTAGAACATTTGTCCGACTTTGATCGGCACTGCAGCCGCCTTATGATCACATGTGCCATCAAAGAACCGCAAGAGCAAAACAAGACCAGCCGCCGAGGTCAGGCGCTGAAGTTGCTCAAAATCGGCTGCGAGAGCCTTGATAACGACATGCGTTATTCTCATTGGTCAGATTCACATGTGTTGCGTGTTTATTCTAACAATTCAATTCCAATAATGCTCACAAATCTATTTTTATAACAGTAAAGGCTTTATTAGTGTAGTCGCACTGTTACCTTGAGTCATTTTTTATCAAAAACACTGATAAAAGCAAATATATCCCCACTTTATTGGTATTTAAATAGTATATGTTTATGTTGAACTTTATTCACTTTATTCATTTCTGTTGGTCATAAAAACGTTTTGTATTTGACAAATATTGCATTTAATACACTTTATCTGTGATAAGAGTAGGAAACACCGTGCAATCGTCACTACCGGGAGCAGAAAGTGTCCGACTTGACGTCTCCTGACTGCAAGCGGATACTCTCGCCAGCCGGTGGCAGGCTAGTGTAGTTCATCTCGAACAAGCCTATAATCTTCAGCTGGGATGTTCCCGTGACAACACAGCACGACATAAAAAATATATGTTTTACATTTTAAAAAGTTTTATATATATTATTTTTTATATATTATATAGCATATTTAAAAAAAATATATATATATAAAATGTATGTTTGTTTGCAACAGTTATGCCAACAACAATAAAAAGACATTTATGATATTAAAACAGCAACATCTGCTGATGGACAACGTGCTGCGTTGTCACGGGAACATCCCAGCTGAAGATAATGAGGAAATTACATTGCTCCCTTCAACAAGTGCATTCCAAACGATTACATAATGGCACGCACGTGCCCTGCTCTCTCCAAAGTCCCCACTCCAAGGGGATAGGGATGATCACTTCCATTTGGAATTTGCCCGTGAACCGTTTGGTACACGATACACGCACCGTTACACCCCTAATATATATATATATATATATATATATATATACACTGAACAAAATTATAAACACAACACTTTTGT
>JAFVLL020020480.1:0-12924 GCA_021397915.2 Tor tambroides | reverse complement strand
TGTGCTTAAAAATTAATGACCATGCAAGTAATGACTGTTTATGAAATTTAGATAAATTGTAAGGGATTCTAGCAATATTATAATTACAGATCAATTGTCAATCAACTATCGTGGGAGCGGCCTGTGCAGAACTGACGTCATTCTGACAGGAATCTCAGAACAGCCTAATTTGAGAAAGGGGATTTCAAAATAGGGATTTCAAAAAAAAAACACTGGGTGGATTTTTATCATTATAGGATGGATGTGTACACACACTTCCAACACACATTTATGTTCAAATAACTTGTAAAGTGAATTTTGCACCCCTTTAAAGTATATTTAAAATTTATTAAAGCTGCAGTCCATAAGTTCTGGCTCTTTCTTGCCATCTCTGTTTGAAACCTGCAATTGAAGTTATTTGCAGAATTATCATGCAGAACTATCAGCTGTGCAACGGCACAGCTCCTCAGCGCAGATGAATGTAATGTTTTGAGAAGTATGTGTGGCTGTCAGTCATCACATCACCCAAAAATTGATTTTGGTTCATTTAAAAAAAAAAAATTAAAAAAAAAATGTTACAGACTGCTAAAAGCTAAAGTTAAAATAATATCAAATACACATTTCTATTTGTTTACTTGAAAAAACCTTGCAAACTTATTGACTCAGAAAAAAATCTAGTTAAGGTTATTTAGTATGTTCAAGTTTTCATAACTGGCTTCTGAGTAAACTTGAATATATAGAGCAACCCAGGTGAAAAAAGTGCACTTCCATAATGTACTTAAAGTACTCTATTTTCATGCACTAATTTTGTACTTAATATATACTAAAAAAAAAAAAATTGTACTTCTTATGATACTCTTAAGAACATCTAAGTGTACTCAACTGTGCTATTTTGAGACACCATGAATATGAACAAAAATGTGCTTTTAACATACTATCTGTATTAAAAAAGTTTTTATTTACACTTATGGGTTCAAGCGTACAACAAGTGGTAACTGAATTTTACATTATATTTCATATTCATGGTGTCTCAAAATAGCATGGTTGAGTACATTTAGATGTTCTTAAGATTTTCTTAAGAAGTACCAAACAATAATTTTTAGTATATTAAGTAGTGTGTCAAAATAGAGCACTTTAAGTACATTATGAAAGTACACTTTTTCACCTAACCTTAACTAGATTTTTGTGAGGCAATATGTTTGTGAGATTTTTTCAAGTAACACTGCTATTTGCAGTGTAGTTAAAACTATAATCAGGTGCTCAACACATCAAAATAAATGTATTTCTTTTGAAGTACAGCAAAAAAAAATTACTACAACATATTCAGTTTTTAGTTCAAATTAAAAACATGAATTTAAAATGCACTTTAACATAAACCTTTCACATTATTACAAAGTGCACTTTTTAAAGGAGTACTTAAGTGTGTTAAGAAACACACGGATGTCTCTACAGTAAGTGGCCTATTATTTTATTAAAATTATATTATCCTCAAGTATAGTAAATGTACTGTGCGTTTAAGATATGAAGTACACTACAATTGCACATTCAAAACAATTAAGTACACTTCTTTTTCACAAAGGGAGAGCCGAACCTTCTAATGTTAACACGTGTCTTCTAGTGTTACTTGACAGCATGCACAGCACCAACAAACAATGACACAATGACAAATGCACATGTGAATCTCTGCAAGCCACTTCAACTCTGTAGGAACTGATAAATAAAAATCAAACATATGGTTTGTGACTAATATTCTGGCTAATCCAGTGCGCTGGCTGAGGACATTGCTGTATAACCTCTTGCTATGACAAGCACAACTGTGATATTCACAGATGATGTGCCATCAGACGCATATGTTTCTTAATGGCCTCCATCTCCCAGTGCATGAAAATGAAATGGTAGCTTTTCAGTCACAACAATTAGGGGTCATTAGCATAATTATAGCTGTTGTTGTTTTGAATGTCATTAATAGCATTACACAGCAAGTATATTCTAATGTGTTGGTACACATGCCTTACATTTGGGAAAAAAAATTACATGTGGGTGCATTTATGAGGGGGATATTCTGAATAACATACTACATACTAAATATCAACTTCACCAGGGGGAAAAAAACCATTATTGTTGCACACAGTGCATGCTGTTTAAAAAATAATAGGCAGTATGCAGTGTACACTGCGCAACATGCAGTAAGCAGTATGCTAGTATTTTATTCTGAACATGCTGTTGAGCAGTGAGAAAGAGAGAGATTCGGTCAGGAAAGAAATGAGAATCTCTTTTCCTTAACCACTATCTTTACCTTGACCACTAACTGAGGTTACAGTGCTTTTGTGTCGATATTAATTAAAAACTGAGATGACAGTTTATTGAGAAACCTCCACAAAAACAATCTTTTTCTTTTCACCTGCCAACTTCCACCCTCTGGCAAACAATCTCCTGTCCTTTATACACCATTGGCACAGCTGCTCAGTAGAGAGGACTCCAGTAATAACACAATGTAAACTAGATTAAAAAAGTTCACTAAAGCAAACTTTCATGTTGGTGTGAGTAAGCATGGCCAAAAGTTTGAAGTAGTTTAAAAAGATTGAATTCTGAAGGTTTTAAGGCCTTCAATAGATAGATAGATAGATAGATAGATAGATAGATATGGGTGTTACTACACGGTTACTAAAGAATTCTGGCTGTTGCTAGGGTAGATAAGTAGAAAGATAGATGGGAATTTAAAAGCATATCAAATGTCTAGTGAGTGTTTTTCAAACTGGCATAATAAAATCCATCTCACTTTCCAACACTCTCCACTAAACCTGTACTCTGTGTGTGTGTGTGTGTGTGTGTGTGTGAGAGAGAGAGAGAGAGAGAGAGAGAGAGAGATGCCTAGGAGGAGTCTCTCCACAGTCTGTCCAAAAAGTCAAGTCCACATGACCACAAGAAGAACCACACAGGAAGTGAGCGTCTGTCCAACATGGAAAATGGCCAAGCAGAGTTTGCTTTAGGTCCAGGTAGATCCAATAGTGATGTGCAGCAAAGTGGAAACTCATTTAAATAATGGCTCAGCAATCACTGAGAAAGGGCCGTGAACGATCCGTGGGTGTTGAGTCTGAGGCTGAGATTAGCACAACACACGCTCACACAAACATATTTCACAGTGAAGCAACATATTCAATGAGAAGAAATGTGATGTTGTACTGGATTCTATCCACCCAGAATTGATTAGATCATGAAAAGTGGGCATTTATACAATAATGTAACTGATCAGAATGCAAGTTTGCAGTGGAAGAAGTACTAGCCCTTTGAAACAAGGACTCATTTCAGTGGCTGAGCACGTACATTTTAATCACGAACAGTTACAGAGCAATTTTTCCTTTAGGATAACATGCAGTGATGAATCAGGCACAAACACACACACACACGCACACACACACACACACACACACATAGTTAAGCTGCTGTAGACAACTCCATCATACAACTAAATGTTTACATTTCCTGAAGAATATGCCACAATTTTAGACTGTTGTGACTGCCAGAGTGTTGCTACGCGGTTGCTAAGGTGTCTGGAGTAGCACATTGCTGCTGTGTGGTAGTTAAGAGTTTTCTGGGAGGTTGTTAGAGCATTGGTAGGTGGCTGCTGGATGATAGCACTTGCAATATTTCTAATATTCTGGTGCCTACACTGTAAAAAATGTTTGTAACTTGTAATTACCACATGTGGTGAAAAAAATAATGATTTAATATTACATTTGATGTCATTTTTCTGTAAATACCATCAAATACATGGGTTTTGCCAATAAAAATTATGAACTACCAATAATATAATATAATTTACAATGAAACTGATAAAAGGGCATTCCCAGAAGTTCATGTGTGATGACACATTAATATATTTTCTTTAAATGGTTTTGTTTTTTATTTTTGTTAGCAGTAATGTACATTAGGTGTTTTTTTGTTACATTATCTGTTATTTAGTTCATGTTTATGCATTACTTTAGTGATGTGTGTTACCCTAATGGTATTTTGTCTTTGTGTGTTTGACCATGTCTATATACAAAAATTGGCCATGTTTTATAGGCAGGCCACTTATGATGAACTCTGATTCATCATATGGCTTAATGTTTTGCCACCTATATTATTATAGCTGTTATCAGTACATTTTAAGGTAAAAAAGCAGATTTTGATTGTAGACTGATATTTAACATTATTTCATTCTTGAAATACACTTAAGAGTATTAAAAAAAATACAGGCACCAATATTCCATCCTTTATAAACATTGTCAGTTTTGAAAATGAATTTTAGGCTGCCATTTTTTTTACGGTAAATTTGACAGGATATCTTTTACAGTGTAGGCTTGAAACCACACACTTTTTATCATCTGCCAAACACAAATCACAAGTCAGATTACTTAAAAAAAAATGCTAATAATAATGAAGAAGTAATTTATTCTTTAGGCAACTTCTGTCAAGTTGTGCGTTTTATGCAACAACTAATTCTGTGTGTCATGGTATGAGAGCTTATCGTACTATATAATATATTGATATGTACTAAACACTAAAGGCATTAGATGACCTAGTCAATAATGCAAGCAAAGGAGGCAATTCCATGCCTGCCCCTTTGACATCCAGTTTGCCATTCATTCAACTCAGCCATAACACAAGCACTGAAGTGAACACACGCACTCAGTATTAAAGCGGCTGTCAGTGGGCCCTTATGAATCTTTAAAGAAGCCATAAAACATCAGACAGCACAGAATAACCCAGTCCTGGCCTAAGCTACCACCCAACAGGTGGTGCTACACACATACACGCCACTTCCACCTGTCTCACCTGTATTTCATGCTACTGTGTCGTCCAATAGCCTCCTTCATGTGGGCGTGGCCTTGAGGCAGGGGTCGGGACCCTACCATGTCCCGTGTTTTGACCGAGCTCTGAGTGGTGTAGTTGCCATTTCCCCCCTGTCCGCTCCCTCTTTCTCCTCCACCTCCTCCTCCGCTGCTGCTGCCCCCTGGTGGAGGGGCAGTTCGCAGGCCGCACAGCCGGTCCTCGCTGCGGCTCTTCAGATTGTGCTCCGTACAAGCGAATGAGACCTGCATCCTGACCGGCTCTCACACACTTGTGACACTTGTGTGTTTGAGTTTATTAGACTGAATCACTTTTGGTGTGGTAACAACGAAGATGTTTATGGGAGTGCCTGATAGATAGATAGATAGATAGATAGATAGATAGATAGATAGATAGATAGATAGATAGATAGATAGATAGATGCACAGGGCAAACCTGCGCTCAAGTCAGGTCTTGCACCTGCTGGCACCAACTTGCAGCTGTTGCCAGGAGGGCGCGCGTCCAAACGCAACCCTGACGCGGTGGGGTGCGTGTTTATGTCGCCAGGCAAAAAGTCACGACTGGCTGCTGTCCAGGCCTTTAGTGTGCCGCTGCGTGCACAGTCTGTCTATGCAGTCGCCCACTGCACTTCTCCAATACCCGGATCGACGCAACTTGAAGACGCTCCTCTCCGTGTTGAGGCATTCCTCTGCAGAATCCGGATAGTCTCTCTGTGCGAGGCGGGGGACCTCCTCAAAATGCGGAACCACCCATCCACGCCGGGTTTCCACTGACAGGATGCGCAACAGCCGGTGCCGCTTCACCTAATGGCACTGAAGCCCAGCTACGCGGCGGTCGAACGCGACTGTAGGGACGCGCGTATACGCGCAAGCTTGTGTTCACGCGCGCCTGGCCATCTCCTCGTCTACAGTCGTATGAACACAAATTCACGCACACAATCACTCTTTCACGCGCTAGGTGGTGATGGTCACTATCTGACACACAGCGCACCCTCACGCGCTCGACACACGGCAGCAAATGTCGCGCTGTTTTTCTGGCGCGTAATTATTGCCATGGTGATCATCGCACGCGATCAAAAGAGAGTTTGACAGCTCCGCAGCGTCCATATTCCATTGTCAGATCTCACTGTAGTAGCCGATAAGTCGCATCGTGAAGGCGGTCTAGCAACGAAAGGCTGTATCGATTGAGATGTGAAGGGAACTGTGCATCGTTCAGAGCGACAGAGCCATCAAACGCGAGACTGCCAACTCAGAACCCAATGAAACCCTCTGTGATCCCCCACCCCCGCTCTCTCTCTCTCTCTCTCTCTCTCTAGCTCTCTCTCTCCCTCTCTCTCCAATTTCCATTGTGATTAATGTGTGAATTGAGCAGGACCACTGCGGAATAATCACGTTATTGTTTGGGTTAGGGCTACACACACACACACACATACAATATTTTACATTCCTCTTATGCATAGGCAGCAAAGCAAAAAGGTTCTAAAGGTTGAGAATGAAATAAAGATAAAAACATTTAAAAATCTGTACATTTCCTTGTACAAGTAGACCAAAACAGGAGTTTCCAAACCAGGAATCTGCCATTCAGACTCTCATTCAAAATCCTTCTAATGCTAAATTTTACTGATAACTCTGAAGGCCTATATTAGATTTTTAGTAAATGCATCACTTTATTTTCCAACCAATAACAGACCAAATTTGATCAAATAAAACCGAAATATGTATATAGCCCTACAATATATCCAATGTTTTTATATTTTTAAAGAAATTTGTATATTTTTACATATTGGCCAACAGACCTTCTGTAGTAAATTTAAAACTCTGAAAGTAGAATATTATCTATCTTCAAATTGACTAAAACACACACACACACACACACATATAGTTCCATTAACTAGGTGATTTTTTTTTTTTTTTTTAAACCCATATCTTTTTTTTCCATAAAATATTTAATACACACTGGGAAATATTTTACAATCTCTGGACACAATCAAACTTCAAACACAAAACATGAGAATGAGAGGGCAAGGGAAATATTTAAATCACATTAAATGAAAGTAGTGACATGATCTTTTACTCCATATCACACATACAAGTGTAACAGATTATCGAAAAAGAAAAAATGTAGGATGGGGACTTGGTTCTGTGCATTGGTTGTTGACTGGATGTTGCAACGTGGGTGTTGTACTCAGACAGATGAGCTTGCAGGGATGCTGTTTAAGTGGAAAAATAACTGGATATGTCCTGCATGAGAGAAGTCTGACATTTCCCATTTCACCAGAAGGCCCAGTAATGACATTTTGATTAAACATTACAAGGTCAAAAAAAAAAAAAAAAAATGAAGCATATGCATGGATGAATTGTTCACATTAACATCTATAATATGGACTTAGAATATAGATTTTAGAGAATTTCCATTTCATACCTACTTTAAGGTGCCATTAAAAACACAAACATGCAAATAATCAAAATACTTAAACACAAAATCTAACTCACACACACTTTGAACCAAACTGCAAGAACATTCTTTGTCAAGTCTCTCAGCTGATCATAAACCAGTACAATGAGTGAACTGTAACCCTGCTGACACAAATATGTATAACAAAAAAATGCTCTTGGCTCTCCTCACAAACTGCTTAAGAAGACCAAGGGGAGTTTTTAGAGCCAGATGGTTGTGCTTCTGTTGCTGATGGATGCTGCTGTTATAACATCTGCACTGAACCAACTCTCTGACCACAGGTACAGGAGACAAAACCTCAAAATGATTCACACCAAAGCATCCCGAATAATGCTGAATCAATATGAAACTTCAGTTATTTAAGGAGATATGTAAGCATTCGTACATTCTGAATCATAGAAGTTCTTGTGTTGTTCAACTGACTGTTCTCGTGGACCAACATTTGTACACTGTCATGCAGCTATAGCATGTTTTTCAAAGCTGTGCTCCGTGCATCAGGGCGCACAGAGACTGCTGCCAACCAATCAGAGCGAGGCAGTGCAGAGGAGGCAGCCAGTGACAGCGCAGCTGTGCTGTGTAGTGAACATAGGGGGAATAGAACAAATCTGCTCTCATCAGAGAACATCTGCATGCAATCTGAAGCCAGAGAGAGAGAGATGGGGGTGTAGCTGCGTGTCACTCAATTCATTTGCTTTCTGACAATGCAAATGAACCAATCAAGAATCCTCTTTTAGGAACTGTCCAGGGTTCTGAAATGCTCCAAAATGCTGGATCAGCATAAATTTACAATTAATCAGCAATTAAAAGCAGAATCTTCTATTGAGACACCAGAAAATGTTTTATATTTATATTTATGGTAAAATGTATTTTATTCCTGTAATGGCAATGCTGAATTTTCAGCATCATTACTCCAGTCTTCATTGTCAAATTATCCTACAGAAGTAATTCTAATATGCTGATTTGCTCAATAAACATTTATTATTATTATTATTATTACTAATGTTGAGAACAATGTTGTTCTGCTTAATATTTTTGTGGAAACCATTATACTTTTTTCAGAATTCTTTGCTAAAATGAAAGTTCAAAAGATAGCATTTATTTCAAATTGAAATCTTTTGTAACATTATAATTGTTTTTACTGTCACTTTTGTTCAGCTGAATGCATCCTTTATTTAATTGCTAAAAACTTGAATAAAACTATTATTTTCTTTAAAATGTCTTACTGACATGACAATATATTTTTACGCAATAGTGTATATTTGTAATGCCGATAATATGATTTGAATGCCTATTTTTAATACCAATATTTTTTTTTCTTTCCATTATTTCATGGCATGTCTCCCCCTTCTACTTTCATATACGCTCACCAGCCACTTTATCAGGCAGTACCAGGTTGGACCCCCTTTTGCCCTAAGAACTGCCATACTTCTTCATGGCATATTGACATGATAGCATCATGCAGTTGCTGCAGATTTGTCAGCTGCGCATACATGATGCAAATCCTCCATTTCACCACATCCCTAAATTCTATTGGATTCAGATCTGGTCACTGTTGAGGCCATAAGAGTATAGTGAACTCTTTGTTATGATCAAGAAACCAGTTTAAGATGGTGTGTTATCTTGCTGAAAGTAGCCATCACAAGATGGGTACACTGTGATCATAAAGGGATTGACATGATCAGCAACAATACTCAGGTAAGCTCTGGCATCAACAAGCCATTTTTCCCACTGAACTGCCACTCACTGGATATTTCCATTCTCTGTAAACACTAGATATGTTTGTGCATGAAAATATATCAGCAGTTTATGAAATACTTAGCACAGCTTGTCTGGCATCAAAAACCATACCATGTTAAAAGTCACTGAAATCACCTTTCTTTCTTGCCCATTCTGATGCTTGGTTTAAACTTCGTTGGATCATCATGACCATGTCTACATGCCTAAATGCATTGAGTTGCTACCATGTGATTGCTTGACACAAGCAGTCGAACAGGTTTCGCTAATAAAGTGGCTGGTGAGTGTATATATGTTTCTGTGGGAATTTTTGCCCATTCATCCAGGAGAGCATTTGTGAGGTCAAGCACTGATGTCGGATGAGAAGGCCTGGCTCGCAATCTCCAAAGGTGTTCAAATGGGGTGAGGTCAGGACTCTGTGTGGGCCAGTCAAGTTCTTCCACCAAACTCATCCAACCATGTTTTTTAGACCTTGCTTTGTGCACTGGGGCACATCATGCTGGAATAGAAAAGGGCCTTCCCCAAACTGTTCCCACAAAGTTGCAGGGATGAAATTTCACAAACTGACATATTGCAAAGCTGGCCTCCTATCACAGTACCATGTTTGAATTCACTGAGCTCTTCTTTTTCCCACAAATGTTTGTAAATGCTTCATTTTCTTAATGCAAAATGATATTTTTTACCTTTTTAATTTTGCATTTTGAGGTGAAATATGACATGGATATGCTCTTAACAGGCTTTGTGAGATTCACTCTCAAAATTAACATGTTGTTATGCTCAGACTGGCCACATTATAAGCCGATAAGCACAGCAATATTGTGTTCAAGGTGGTCACAGCTGTGTCAGAGGCAATCCATGAATTTTCACTGCTGCGTCCCTGAGCAAGCCACTAAAATAAGGCTCTTTGTATTAGATCGTACTTCTGTTTAGCTTCAAATAGTCATCTCAGCTGCAAACAACGTGAGGTGCAGTGACTGAACATGTGCTTTGTGGAATCAGAGCACAAACCACCTGGTTTGCGATTTAGTCCATATGGCGGTAGAAAGATGGAAAAAAAGACAGAATATGCCCTCTTATTTGCCTGTAAGGTGTGTCCTACTAAAAGCATAATTAAGATATAATTGCAAATTAATTGGCAGAAAATGACAAAAGTAGGTCTCGACCGATAGCGTGAAGGGATTTATCAGAGGACGAAAAGCTCTACTTTCTTTCTTGTTCTAATTTCGTGGAGTAAAAACATATTAAATGAAGACTGGAAAACAGTTTAATTCTCATTTGCTTTTCTTCAAAAAAATCTGTTGCATGGCCTCCAGTGGACAGCAAAGAGAACTGCATGTCAATTATTTATGGAAGTAAGAATATGTTTTTCAAAAGAGGAAAACTGGAAACAGATCGTTGTCCCCCCTGGAGAGACAGAGCTTTTAAGTGCTTCCATCCGGAGAAAACACAATATGCGATAACATAAAAGCGTACACAGATACACACACGTGCACAGACACTTCAAACAGCGGTATATGCATTCAGACAAACGCTGACACAAACTGAAGACATTTTGTTCTCCCTTGTTGCCTTTTTTCCATCACTCATTTTCTAGATCCTTGCCATCCCTGTAGTATTCATTGCCCTCTCTCAGTGAATTTTTTTTTCACTTTAAGCTGCTAAACATAAGCCTCTGCTTTCTGCATGTTTGCCATTTTATCCTAACAAAACCAATATATCTCATAATTTAAAGTAATACATTGAAAAACGTCAAAAAAGACACAATATCACAAATGATTTAAAAGGTTTTTTTTCAGTCTGTTTCAAAAATATACTCAAAAGGGGAAAATATGTATTTGCTAAAATATGTTTCAAAATATATTTGTGAATGCAAAAAATGTATGTATGTATGTATACACAAACTTTTTTTAAATACACAAATAAACAAATGGACAAATATATTTTTGTAAATAATGTATAAAAAATGTATTTTAAAAATATAGATATATTTTTAATGCATTGATAATGTATGAAAGCAGAAAATGTGTCTTACTTTCATACTTCCATACACACAGGTAACATACTTTTGATGTTCTAAAGTAAATAAATAAACAAAAAAACAAACAAACAAATTAATTAATTGATTAATTAATTAATTGCAACATGAAATTATGAAAAAATAACATTATTATATGTGACCCTGAACCACAAAACCAGTCTTAAGTTGCTGGGGTATATTTGTAGCAATAGCCAAAAATACATTGTATGGGTCAAAATTATCCATTTTTCTTTTATGCCAAAAATCATTAGGATATTAAGTAAAGATCATGTTCCATGAAGGTATTTTGTAAATTTCCTACCGTAAATATATCAAAACTTAATTTTTGATTAGTAATATGCATTGCTAAGGACTTCATTTGCACAGCTTTAAAGGCAATTTTCTCAGTATTTTGATTTTCTTGCACCTTCAGATTCCAGATTTTCAAATCGTTATATCTCGGCCAAATATTGTCCTATCCTAACAAACCATACATCAATGGAAAGCTTATTTATTCAGCTTTCAGATGATGTATAAATCTCAATTTCGAAAAATTGACACTTATGACTGGTTTTGTGATCCAGGGTCACATAATTATAAATCTAGTTTTGACCTTTAGTAGGCTATTCCATCATATTTGCATTTAGTCTAAATGTAGGATACTGTAAAATTGGAAATTTTCTTGCACCTAAAATATATTTTATGAAGTAAAAAATATAAAATGTGTGTGTGTGAGCGCGCGCGTGTGTGTGTGTGTGTGTGTTTTCCATATATGGGCAAACTATGGGTTAATATGCTCAAACAAACACTGCACTGCAGTCACAATGTTTAAACTTTTCAGGCAAATCTGCCTCTAATTGAGTTATTTTTTGCTGTCCCTGCAGTTTATGCTTGGAAAGAAGAATCAAATAGCATTCTGTTTTGCATCTACTGTAAATATGGTGTTCAAATGAATCCATCCTGAAGTGACATGTCAAAATATACCACACCTGACACCAGTCAAGCTATAGAGGACTGTCATTCTTTTATATACAAACAAACATACACACTGCGTTCTCTCAGGCTATATAAGGACACTGTAGCCCCTGAGCCTCAAACCAGCGAACCTTGAGCACAGCCAGCAGTTCCCATGGCAACCTGCATAGAACTAATCACCTGGGGACACAGAACAGCCTTATGGGATTTGTGGTGCAATTATAACAAGATCAAGTATTATAAACTTCACAAAATGTCCATTATACCATAAGTGTCTCAGTGTTTGTATTAATTAGTGTTCCTTGTTATACAGATATACTATTCTAGCACACTAGTCTCTCTGTTTCTGCAGTAAGTATACCGTGCATTGTACTCCGATTTATTATATGCATGAATGATTTGCTACATTTGCCAGAAATATGCAATATATTACCAGAACACCCTGTATAATCCATTACATCCTTAATATGCAAAGCGTTCAACTCAACCTACACAGTCCGAAAAAAAAAAAGTGCACAAATTGTACCTGTAAGGGTACAACATCTTGTTACTGGAGCAGTACCCTTAAAAGGACTTATTTCACCTTGAAAAGCTGCAGATTAGTAATTTAGAGTCATGACATGCATCCTTAAGGTGCTAATATGCACCTTTTAGGGGTAAATAAGGTATGAAGAAAAGAAATACTAGTCTTGGTTTATAACTCACTGATAAATACTACCATTTTTACACAAAATTAGATTTAAAGGAGACCTATTATGCCCCTTTTTACAATATGTAATATAAATCTCAGGTGTCCCCAGAATGTGTCTGTGAAGTTTCAGCTCAAAATTCCACACAGATCATTTATTATTTCATTTTGAAACATTTGTTTTGTTTTGATTATCATGTCTATCGTGCTGAAATCATGCTTTTTAAACCATATTAGTTTAAAC
>JAFVLL020020479.1:0-14207 GCA_021397915.2 Tor tambroides | reverse complement strand
TAACATTAAGATTTGTACTCATAGAAATTACTAAAGTAGTCAAACCTGTTCATTAGAAGGGGGCGACCCAATACTTTTGGCAATATAGTGCATGTATAATTTACTCATATCTAAAAAAATTTATTATTATCTGTGTATTGTTGTTGTCTGTGTACTGGAAGCTTCTGTCTCTAAAACAAATTCTTTGTATGTACAAACATACTTGCAATAAAGCTCTTTCTATTTCAGATTGCTCTGTAATTCAGTCCCTCACAGATATCTGTCAAAAATGTAATATGGCCCTACCCTGAGTACTGTTTTATTGTTTAATCAAGTGTAAACAAACACACACGGTTTAAGCAGTTGTAGATTTTTAGAGAAACACAAAAGTGGGTATACATCAATGACACCCAGCTAAGAACTCAATGCTCTGAGCAACCAGTGAGCAATGAGAGAGAAGTCAGGCAGAGGTGATCAGGACTATTATTGGATGTATGGAGTCAGTGGATTACAGTAATCCAGAGCACACTGACCGCTGCTGTTCAGAGCGCACTAGACCTGCTCATCGAGATGGACGCGAAGATCCTCAGAGTGTTTCTGCTGCTGCTGCTGACTCAAGGTACAAAGTGTGTGTGTGATATGAGAGCTGGACACACCATCTGTGGGTTTCCAGTACGGTAGCCTAGTTTCCATCAACTTGAATGTTATGTATTTGGAGTAAAAGGAAAATTTGATGAAGCGGAACTCATTTTTGGAAAATTAACTTCAGGAGCTTTACTTTAATGATTTTAAAGGCCTGTTTAAACCGATAACCGAGTATGCTTAAATACTAAGCGTGCCTTAGAAGTTTTGTCTTCTGCCTCTTTATGTGCTCGAGCTGATTGTGGAGTGGATTCTGATTGGCTCAATGCTGTTATCAGAGGCAGGAAATATATAAACCGCTCTGAAAGTGATTCCAGCGATATCCTTCCTCTCAAGTCTTTTATCGTTGTAGACATATATACTCTTATATAAATTTCAAAATATATTTTCTACCAATATATTTTTAAAAATTGAAATATATTTTAAAAGCATTTAAAAATACATTTTGCCCTCCGTTTGTTTCAGTCCAAGAAAAAAACATTCCCATAGACTGTCACATTTAAAGAAAAAAAATAATTTGTCAAAATTCAGCAAGAAAAATACTTACCATATTAAAAAGCAAGCATTATTAAAATACAAGTCTAGTTTTGATCTATTTTTTCCTACATTTAGATATAACCATATATGTGGCTACTACAAGTATTTCCTTGCTCCTGAAATACATGGAAACTAAATATATTTTCGATTTCAAAAGCATATTTAATTGAGTTTCATTGTTTATAACATATATTTAAAATATATTTTGGTCAGATAAATGTATTTTTGACTGATATATATTTCTTTAATAATAACATGTATCTCTCTGATCTCTGTCACAGTTTTCATTGGTGTAAACACACAGGGGGTGAGTATAAATAAATGTATGTATGTATGTATGTGTGTGTGTGTGTGTGTGTGTGTGTGTGTGTGTGTGTGTTATTCACTACGTTATGGGGACTAAATGTCCCCACAAGTAAATTTGGACCTTGTGGAGACATTTTTCAGGTCTCCATGAGAAAACAAGCTTATAAATCACACAGAATTAAGTTTTTGGAAAATCTAGAAATGTAGAAAGTTTCCTGTAAAGGGTAGGTTTAGGTGTAGGGTTGGTATAGGGCGATAGAAAATACACTTTGCACAGTATAAAAACCATACGCCTATGGAACGTCCCCGTGTGTGTGTGTGTGTGTGTGTACAGGTGTGTATTACATATGACAGTGTGTGTGACTACTGTACGTGTACATGTGTGTGTCAGGAGTTAGAGATGCCATGGCCTTATGAAGATGAGGATGAGGTGAGTGTGAAGCAAGTGCCGGAGAATCAAATGCCGACGGACTGTAACTGTGACTGTCAGGAGCCGCGACCCACCGGGACTCCAGCCACCTGGACCTCCATCAGCACCACACCATCCCCACCCAGCCCCTATCTGGACTGCATGCCGGGTCAGTGCCTGTCTACAATGTACAGGACCCTTCCAAAAAAAATAACACACACCCCCACACACATATATTCATATATACAGTGGTTGCCAAAATTATTAGAACACTAGTATTTTCAGCAGCTAATAAAATGGTTTTAAGTCAGTTATTTCTATCTTTTGCTGTAGTGTGTCAGTAGGAAATATCAGTTTACATTTCCAAAAGTCCAGTGAGATTTTTGTCTGACGACAGCCAGTGCTCCACACAGAGATCTGATCTGATCATCATCAGTCTGTCTGAAATGACATGAAGAAACAGAACAAACTGAGACAGACTAAATCCAGAAGAACTGTAGCAACGTCAACAAGATGCTTCAAGAAACCTACCTGCAAAGCTACAGTACTGTGAAAAGTTTTAGGCACGTGTGTATAAAGGCTGTAAAATGAGGATGCTGTCAAAAATAATGTCATAAATAGATTTTCTTTATCAGTTAACTTCTATTAAGTAAATGAAATCAACATTTGGTGTAAGCATCCTTTGCATTTAAAGCAGCTTTTGCCCTCGGTGCACTTGAGCAGAGTTTTTCAGGGAGCTTTGCAGGTAGGTTTCTTGAAGCATCTTGGAGACGTTGCTTCCAAACCATTTTTTAGTGTTCTAATAATTTTGGCCACCACTGTAGATATACAGATACGTGTGTGTGTGTGTGTGTTTAAAAGCTACATTGGCTAAGTGGCTTTATTTTAAAAAATTATAGAAAAAAATATATGATACTTTTAAACGAGAAACTAAAATCACCAGTATGTGGCAGCAAGCCACTGTCTTAATAAGCGAGTCACTGAGTCATTTGTTAAATCGATTCTTTCAAAATGACTGATTCATTCATAACGAAGAAAGAAACTGTTTTTATAGATCAGTGAATCACTGACTCACCTGATTTGCTTAAAATACAAATGTTTTCAGTAAGGAAACACCGCAGAGATGCACAACATGGCTTTGTTTGGAAGCATTTTTGTTAGCACTTAATATTTATTTCTGGTTTATTGAATTGTTGCCCTGTCCTGCTGTCAGCAAGATGTTTTGCTATGCACTATATCATAATAAAAAATTTGAGATATTGAAGAAGCTTTAGATGTGTGAAGTTATAGAACCTAGAATGTTTATGAGGACTACACGCAGTTACAGTTTTTCTAAATCCTGAATATAAGCATGCTCAACAGGACCACACGCTTGCAGAGCATTACATGCATGTCTGTATTTGGCCTGTGTGGGTGTTGAATGGTAAAAACATGCAAGGTCATGCAGTGAACGGAAGCATTAACTGTCAAGATTAGAGACGAGAGCCTCTCTCGGTCCCTTCAGAAGTGCATGCTTACTGATTCAGGGCATGAAGCCAAGAGGCTTTCGAGCGATTACGTGAGTAACAATCATCCATGATGCATCAGCTGAAACTGATGACACATGAACCACCCTCTGACCTCGGTTTGACAGAGCAGCGAACATTACGATCAAATTATTAACAGATCAGGAAAAAGAGAACTAGAGGACTGTCTGATGGAGACGATGAGAGGAGATAAGCGAGAGACCATCAGAATGAGTGAGAAGCGGTGACTTTGAGCGAGGGCAGAGAGTGCCAGTGGATAATCTCATGACTAATGATTGTGATGCCCAGATTACCGGGCCTGAAATAGGGCCTGTCTGTCCTGCCCCATCACAAACTGCTGGAGATGCCAATTAACAGGGCTCCTGATCTTCACACAGCCTGGAAAAGACTCATATATGACAATATATCCCCCATATGATTGTAAAGCGCTTTGAGTGTACAGCAATACACAATATAGCTCTATATAAATGCCTCATTCATTCATTCAATATGATATGACATTCAAAGCATGAGTTTGTGTTCATTTTATTCATATTCTGGATGCTGCAGGGATGATGTGTTTATGTAGGCCAATTGCAAAATTGTGTTTTATCACTTCTGCTTCCATCATCTTGAAGTCAATGGGTTTTTTGGTTAAAAGCCTCCAATAAGGTCTTGAATAAGCACAAGATATTTTCATGTTATATTCTACAACATGAAATGTGTGACCCTGGACCTCAAAACCAGTCATAAGGGTCAATTTCCTTAAATTTCCAGCTTTCCATTGGTGTATGGTTTGTTAGGATAGGACAATATTTGTCTGAGATACAACTATTTGAAAATCTGGAATCTGAGGGTGCAAAAAAATCTAAATATTGAGAAAATCGCCTTTAAAGTTGTCCAAATGAAGTTCTTAGCAATGCATATTACTAATCAAAAATTAAGTTTTGATATATTTATGGTAGGAAATTTACAAAATATCTTCATGGAACATGATCTTTATTTAATATCCTAATGATTTTTGGCATAAAAGAAAAATCGATAATTTTGACCCATATAATGTAATTGTTAGCTATTGCTACAAATATATCCATGCTACTAATGACTGGTGTTGTGGTCAAGGGTCACATATAGCCGTAATATCCCTTAAAAAACATTTACTTGTCTTGAAAAAGCCATTTGCTAATAGCCTTCATTTAGCTTTTTACTTATGGCGATTGTATTTAAGCTTCAGTTGTTTTCAATTGTGAAGATTATCATGATGAACAAAATGTCTAAGAATCAAACTTTTATTGGTCTCAGAGCTTGTTTACTGCAACAATCCTAAAGCCACTGGAAAAGTCCTATTGCGTTTTTCCTATCATGCTAACTTTCTGTTTTTGGCCTACAAAAATGCATCATGATACATCACTTCCTGTTGACAGTTTTACTGTTTGAGTTCCAGGAACTGGTGGATGATGGTCCTGCTTGTGTAAATCACATTCAACATGTTGTTCTTGAGATGGTGAGCATGACCTGATGGTTTCCATGCTCCTTGTTTCCAATCAGAGTGTCCCTACCACAAGCCGCTGGGGTTTGAGTCCGGGTCGGTGATGGCGGAGCAGCTTACCTGTTCAAACCAGGATCAGTACGTGGGCTGGTTCTCCTCATGGACCCCAAATAAAGCCCGACTGAACAGTCAGGGGTTTGGGTAAGTGTCTCAGAAAAACCTTCTAGCAGCCTGAAATTAAAGCTGGGATTTCACCATTACCAAAATGACCAGTGCTAAATCTGAATTAACTTGTGTGGGGTCATAATAAAGCGGACTCTGACTGACTCTCTGCTCCGTCGCAGCTGTGCTTGGCTGTCCAAATTCCAGGACACGAATCAGTGGCTTCAGATCGACCTCCAGGAGGTGCGGGTGGTCTCGGGTATCCTGGCTCAGGGCCGCTGTGATGCTGACGAATGGACAACGAAATACAGCCTGCAGTACCGAACTCAAGACAACCTCAACTGGATCTATTACAAAGACCAGACTGGGAATAACAGGGTAAAAGCCTTAAAATATTAAAGTGTTTTGAGTACAATCAAAAGGATTCCTCTTAAAACTGACGTTTGATCCTATATGTGAAAAAACCCTCAGTAACACCATCAAGTTTTAATACTAGCCTCTTGTTCTTCCATTAATGAACATGCCATCCACACCAAAGACAATAACTATAAATATTAAGTTTTAATTATCATCCTAATTATAAGAGAATAGAGAAGTACACACCATAACTAATAACAATATTGCTGGAATCTCTTTCACTTTCAATTATTTTCCCGCTGATGAACGATAAAAATCTACAGCCAATTACAATCTTTTTGACTTTAAAGAGCGCAAACATTTAAACATTATTGCAGCGCGTGCTTATAATAAACAGAACATTATCACCCGATGGTGTGGGCGCTAATACCTTTTACAGTTATGATTCTTGGTGTGAAACGCTCTTAAATGGTAATCTATCTATCTATCTCTATTACTATCTATCTATTACTATTAAGTACAAAGACAATGTATTACCACATTATTGCCTAATTTCTGTGAAGTTTCCTATCCAAAAACACAGGGCACGTGTCTGATAGGCCCAGTTTTACAGACAGGGCTTGGGTTAAACTAGGATTAGCTCATAGTTTAAGTAAATTTAAGTAAGGACATTTAAGTAAAATGCCTTAGATAAAAACACTACTGGTGTGCATCTTGAGACAAAACAATGAAACTGACATTTTAAAATAAGTCAGTGCAAGTTTCTTTCAGTTAAAACAGCCCAGACATGCATTTTAGTCTGGGACTAACCTTAAGCCTTGTCTAGTTTCCATCCACCTATTTTTATGCGCATTTTGGAATATCACATAAAAAAACCCACTGGATGGAAACGCCAAGATGTGCATAAATACTAAAAATGCACATAAAAAAAATCTTACGCACACAATTGAGTAGGATAAATTTTATCCGATAAGAAAAAATGCACAAACTATGATGGAAACACATTTGTCTTTATTTATCAGGAAGTGAGGATTTTGTTCTCTTTGACTCGGATGGAAACGGTGCTTTGTTCGCTAATGTTTTATGCAATATTCACGCATAAGTCAAATTTGCATCTTTGGATGGAAACGTAGCTAATGTTTTTACATTTACATTCAGTCATTTAGTAGACGCTTTTATCTAAAGTGACTTATAGATGAGGACAAAAGCAATCAAAATCAAGAAAAGAGCAATGATATGCAAGTGCTATAACAAGTCTCAGTTAGCTTAAAGGGTCACTCCACCCCAAAATGGAAATTTAGTCATTAATCACTTACCCCAATTTAAGATATTTTGGATGAAAACCAGGAGGCTTGTGACTGTCCCATTGACTGCCAAGTAAATAACACTGTCAAGGCCCAGAAAAGTATGAAAGACATCGTCAAAAACGATGTTACGTCAAAATTACGTCACCGTAATTTTACGAAGCGACAAGAATATTTTTTGTACGCAAACAAAACAAAAATAACAACTTTATTCAACAATTCGTCTCCTCCGTGTCAGCGTAGTGCCATTTTGGAGAATATCTGCTGGATGCAAACTGCGTACGCTGTTCTGTGTCAGGTACGCCACACAGATACGTTTTCAATGTATATTTACGCTTTGATTTGAGTGAAAACAGCGTATCCGTGTGGTGCGTCTGACACAGAACAGCGTACGCAGTTTGCATCCAGCAGATATTCTCCAAAATGACGCTAGACTGACGCGGAGGAGACGAATTGCTGAAGTCGTTATTTTTGTTTTCTTTGCATACAAAAAGTATTCTCGTAGCTTTGTAAAATTACGGTGACGTAATTTTGACGTAACATCGTTTTTGACGATGTCTTTCATACGTTTCTGTGCCTTGACAGTGTTAATTGTTTGGCAGTCAATGGGACAGTCACAAGCCTCCCGGTTTTCATCCAAAATATCTTAAATTGTGTTCAGAAGACGAACAAAGCTTTTACGGGTTTGGAACGACATGGGGGTAAGTGATTAATGACAAAATTTTCATTTTGGTGTGTAGTAAGGCACTACACGTAGCAACGTTTTTTTAATTATTATTATATAATAAATAAAAATAAAACCGATAGAATAGAAAAAGAATAGAGCCATGACAATTTGGGATTTTTGATGACAATGTTGGATTAGTCAGTAGTGAGTATACTGGCATGAACCCCCCATCGTTTAATGATGTTTATGGCTTGTGTTCCTCCATCAGGTGTTTTATGGAAACACGGACCGATCCTCCATGGTCCAGAACCTGCTGCGTCCGCCGATCGTGGCGCGGTATCTGCGGATCCTTCCTTTGGGCTGGCACACGCGCATCGCCCTACGCCTGGAGCTGCTCATGTGCATGAACAAATGCACCGTGGGTTAAGAACAGCTAAAGGCACTAAAGTAAAATACTCAGATCAGTAGATAAGAGGCAATGTGAAATAATACCATATAACTGTAGCTTCTGTGTGTACAAAATAAAACAAATAACCATTTTTGGTCCAAAGCAAGAGGGCTGGTTTATTATCAATGACTTGCTGATCTTTGCAAAGTTTACAAAAAAGAGCAACAGTCCATTCTGCATTCTGAAATAATAATGAATGATAATAATAAACGATTAACTGCGAACCGGTTGAAAATCTATTCAAATCGGTTGAGATGCCAAACAAATTGCGATACAATTGGAGTAGGAGATTATATGAATGTATCTCTGAGGGGAACTGATTGTCTTTAGAAAAGTTTACGTGGCATTTTCTTTTCATCTTGCCTCTGAACGATGCATATTAAAGTAAAGCGGTAATAATTGAATAAATTCCATATTGATTCAATAACTGAGTCAGAAAACATGTGAACAACCATCGAGCTTCTTAGTAACTGCATTTAAAACTGTCAAAAATCTTTACCATAGATAAAGGCTGTAAACTAGATAAAGGTGTTTCTGACTCACCACAACAACCAAAATAAACTACTATTATCTAATAAATGGCTGTAAATATAACCAGAAGAGGACTCGCACACTGATGTTACTATAATTCAGGTGTCTTTCTGAAAAATTCCATGTTAAAGAGACATTAGCAATTTAATTAAAGGAGTCATATGATGCAATTTCAAGTTTTCCTTTCTCTTTGGAGTGTTACAAGCTGTTCGTGCATAGATGAGATCCCTAAAGGTGCAACGACTAAAGTCTCAAACCCAAAGAGATATTCTTTATAAAAGTTAAGACTCGTCCACGTCCACCTAAAACGGCTCATTCAAACACGCCCCACATGTCTACGTCACGATGTGGAAATACTTGTGGAAACACTTTATTTGGCCTTCTGAAAGTAGATGCAATTAGGAATCATCGGTTAAGATTTGTTTACAACAGCACAACCCAAATGTTCGAATTTGTGGAACGCATTTTATGAACAACAGTTTTGTGAACCTAGTAGAGTACAAGGCTGGCTGTGCACAAAGGCTATTTCTAAAAAAAAAAAAAAAGGGTCTATTCCGACTTTGCTATGACAATCTGACGCTTCTGAATCAGCGACTGTAAGTATGTTTTGTTATTAGTTCAAGTATTTGCTATTGACTGTTCAAATGTGGAGTTGCACATAACGCGTCGTGTGTGTGTGTGTGTGTGTGTGTGTGTGTGTGTGTGTGTGTGTGTATGTGAGAGGAAAAGGGTCACATCAACAGCGGAGTGTCCAGCCCGTCAGAAATCATCTTAACTTCGGCTTGTGTTCTGCAAACACATACGAGCATCATCACTGTGTCTGTCACGCGACTCTGTTCCCCTTTCGGGCTTGAACTGATAAAACTAACTTAAAAGCTAAAGCTCGCGATTATGGAAAGTGGCGTTACATTTCCGATGCGTGCTTGTGGTGTTCGGCCAATCACAATGCACTGTGCCAGCTGGCCAATCAGAGCAGACTGCACTTGTTGGAAGGAGGGGCTTTGTAGAAAACGAGAGAGAGAGACGGGGCATAGAGGAACTACAATAATGTACAGCATTTGAAAAATAATGTGTTTTTTGAACATTAATGCATGTCAGCATATTCTGTTACACCAAATACACAAAATAATGATCTGTAAAATAGCATCATATGACCCCTTTAACACATAAAGAGACTCAGTGTTGAGCTAATCAGGTATAAAACAAAATGGAAAATCCTGTCTTAAAATTACTAACCACTCAGCAAACAATTTTTTGTTCCCAAAGTGTTCTCTTTAGGTTAATCACAACGTTCTGAGGAGGTTAGTTTATAGTTTTTAAAAATAGAACCTAAAAATAACCATTAGAGAATGTTATAGGTTCTCTTTAGGTTATAACCGAAAACCTCCCTGCAACATTCTGTGAAGGTTAGGTGTTTGTTGTTGTTGTTTTGTTTTTTGCTTGCTTGTTTGTGTGGGAAGGTTAATTTTCGGTTCCAAGAATGTTCTTATATGGTTTTCAAACTAAATAACTAAATGGGAACGTTGTTTTTGATGGGTTGGCGGATGTGCCAACCTAGTAACTGCTATTGATACTGAAATAAGTCATTTCAAATAAGACAACAACAAGCTTTAGCATGTGCTAACATCAAGGGTGTAGGAGATGCTAAAGGCAATGCTAAAATTAGCTTTGCAATTGTTCAATGTCCAATGAAGACGTCTGCTAGCAAAAACTAAACCATTCTATGCAATGCTTGCATTTGCTCTCCTAGTGTAGTATTTTACACTTAAAATATTTTTAAGACAAAAAAATATTTTTAGGACAGTTCACGTTTGATTTGGTTTTATTTATTCATGGATTCTTTTAAAAAACAGACAGTCTTATGGTTATTTAAATGAGCTCATTAGCATCTCAACTCCTCACTGTAGCTGAAAAACACATGATTATAGAGTGAAACACCATCCGTCATGACAATCCTGCGATATGAAACGTGTGACAATAGAAGAGACTGATGAATAAACTTCAGACACAGTGATGGATTAGCGGCTAATTGACTAGTTTACGATCAATATTCTCAATAATCTAGATGATTCGAGGATAATTCCCACACATAAATCTCTGAAAATAAAATGAGATGCAATCGCTGATGTGTAATCGAGCTCAGTTTTGACATCTCTTGTACCCGACTGACATATGAATCATTTGTGTAAAAACCAGCTGAGAGGAAACAAAACGCCTCCAGGAACCTTGAGCTTTATTTAGAAGATTATCTGGCGAAGGTGAAATTACATATTGCATAAAATTAATAAATTATTATTATTATTATTATTATTTCTCCTCCTCGAGTATACACACACACTGGCTCTATTTCCCTAAACAGAAACATGAAACAATCTAAGAGCTTCGACATCTGATATCCAGATATTGCATGTAAAACTGTATTTGCAGTGTTCAAAGAACTCTATACCTGAGGGAATCAAAGACTGATAAGATATAGTAAAAAGTAATCTTGCTTTAAAAATAAAAAAAAAGGCATCATATACTCTGACTTTTTTTTTTTTTTTGCAGTGGATCTTAATGGCCAGCAGGTGGAGCCACACCATTTCATTTGATTTGGTCAGATTTGGTTGACGTTTTTGCTTCAATTGTTATTTTAAAGGCTTAAGAAATTTCAGTGGCTATGATTTGTAAAGACTAACAAAAGACCCACACGAAACCCAGATAGCGCACATATGTTTTTTTTTTTTAATGTCATTTTTAGACCCTTCATCATCTGCAGTACACTATGGGTCAAAAGTTTGGAATAATTATGAATTTTAATGTCACTTCTGCTCACCAAGGCTGCATTTATTTGATTAAAATTACAGTAAAAACAGAAAAAAATTAAAATATTATTATAATTTAAAATAACTCTTTTCTATATGAATATAGTGTAAACTGTAATTTATTCCTGTGATGCGCAGCTGTATTTTCAGCATCATTACTCCAGTCTTCAGTGTCACGTGATTCTTCAGAAATCATTCTAATATACTAATTTGCTGCTCTATTATTGATACTTTTTTCAGGATATTTTGATGACATTTGTAACATTATAAATGCTTTCAACACTGATAATAATCAGAAATGTTTCTTGAGCAGCAAATCAGCATATTAGAATGATTTCTGAAGATCATGTGACACTGAAGACTGGAGCAATGATGCTGAAAATACAGATTTGATCACAGAAATAAATTACAGTTTAACACATATTCACATAGAAAACAGCTGTTTTAAATTGTAAAAAACAATTCAGAATTTTGCTGTTTTTACCATATTTTTAATCAAACAATTACAGCTTCGGTGAGCAGAAAAGTCTGCTCTCAAAATCTGAATTATTTGCTAATGTTTGTCATCCCTGTTGTGTGTTAGTATGACATTCACAACATTAAAGAATGAATTTATACATAAATATGACATTTAAAGCAACATACGTACGCTATCTGGGAAGCACACGCACATATAATCGCGCATTCTTACCGTTAATTACTGTTACTCTTAATATCTACTGATATTCACTGAATTGTAAACAGAAAATACTCAAAGACAAAGTCGTAATATCTATATATACTGTAGTCTTATTCTATAACTATAAAATAAATGTCAATACTGTCATCTATACATGAACCTTTAGCCAAATATAAGAGTGACTATGCAGAATCAGATAATATTTATATACTACAACCAGAGTAGAAACTAAAGCCGCACATACAGTGCTATACATTTATATATTCCCATTTACATAGAGCTATATCATCTGCTTTTAGACTGTATTATCCGATAACAAAAAATACAGTAATTACAGTACATAAATAACATAAGAAGTGCTATCAAATATTAAAAACTAAAAAAGAAAAAGACCAAAATAAAGACATATAGGCCTACCCTTAATACGCAAGAAAAGAAGGTCCATCAGGGGTGAGCTGGACTCACAGCGCCGTCTCTTTAAGGTCATTCAGGTTTGGCAAACGTGAACGAAAGTGGCGAGCGAAGCCGTTGGGGCCCGGTTTGGAGGTCAGCTGGTCGGGATACGGGTTTCCCTCGGGACGGCCCAGAGCGCTGGAGTGCCAGCCGGACTCCAGGGGCCCCGGGGCCCCGTACGCAGCTGGACGGCCCTTGGGCTGCATGGAGCCGAGGCCACGCGGCTCCACGAAACTCCCGCCGCCTTTGGAGGAGGGCAGGGGGTAGTGGAGATCTGCCGAGGTTTGGTTGGAGGACGAGGACGAGGAGGTGAGATGAAGCAGCTTCCGCAAAGACTTCAGAGGCTGAGAGAGAGAAACAAGGCTTTACTTTACTGATGGAAAACTACAGCACAATATGTGCACTGCACTGTTTTCAGATCATTCATATATCATTTATTATAATTTAATTTATAAATTATAATTTATTATACTTATAATTTATAAAAATCAAAAATTGAATCTTTTTTATAAATATTTTGTACAATTTATTTATATGTAAGTTAATACAGAATTTATACAAATCAAAAATGGAATATTTATGTTTTTATATAATTTATATCATTTCTGTAAGTAATTTATAAGTAATTTTACAGAATTTATTTTTTAAAAAAATCAAAAACTGAATCTTTTTTATATTTTAAATAAATATTTTTACATATATTTTGTACAATTTATTTACAAGTTAATACAGAATTTATAAAAATCAAAAACTGAAATTTTATAGAATTTATTTATATATTCAGAGTAATTTAGTAATTTTTTACAGAATTTATAAAAAAAATCAAAAACAGAATCCTTTTCATATTTTATATATTTTACAGAATTTATTTATTAGTAAGTTAATACAGAATTTATAAAAATCAAACACTGATCTTTTTCTCTCATTTATTTATACCTTTATATAATTTACATAATTTATACACAAGTTACTTATAAGTAATTTACTACAGAATTTATAAAAATTAAAAACAGAATCTTTTTTATATAATTTATTTATATAATTTACAACATTTATTTACATTTATATTTACATTTATAACTTTTTATAAACATATATTATGTTTACAAAAGAATTAAAAACTGAATCCTTTATATATATATATATATATATATATATATATATATATATATATATACACACATACACACACACACACATATCATAATATATGTTATGATTATGATTTTTATATGCAATTTAATGCATTATTTATAAAAATCCAAAACGGACTCTTTTGATTATATAACATATTGAGCTGTAACCACACAAGTGTACTATTAATAAACCCTATTATGCATTATTTCTGTGTGGGTATTTTATTCCTGCAAGTGAGATGATTTTAACAATTCCAGGTGTTATTTCAAATCTAAAATTTACTTTCATATTGATTATAATTAAATTAAATCATGTAAAGTATAATATTGGTTTTTCTTGGAATAGCTCTATAGCACATTAAAGCACATCACCTCCTCCTATAGCACACAGCACTGTCTATAAAATATATTCATAACTAAAATGCTCCTGTAAAAATAAAAATCACTATTACTTTCTATGTAAATTAGGCTCATTATACACTAAAGCATGTTTATGAGATATTTTTTTCTTTTTCTTTTATCATATTATTTTATAGCTATTATGTACACTATTCTTTAAAAGTTTGGGGTCAGTAAGATTTCTTTTTCTTTTTAAATAATAAATTCATCAAGGACGCATTCAATTGCTCAAAAGTGACAGTAAAACAATGTTACAAAAGGTTTCTATTTCAAATAAATGCTGGAAAAAAAATTCCTAGAGTTTCCACAAAAATACGAAGCAGCACAACTGTTTTCAACATTGATAATAATCAGAAATGTTTCTTGAGCAGCAAATCAGCATATTAGAATGATTTCTGAA